>CM070628.1:22723610-23024579 GCA_036346255.1 Ampelocalamus luodianensis | reverse complement strand
CAACGACACCGATGAGGTAATGGCGTAAATCTTTAAGGCATGCACTACGGCGGCTAATTCCGATCATGAGTAGGGTATTCTCTTCATGTGGTCTTAGTTGTCTTGATGCATACGCCATCGCTTTCCCTTCTTGCATCAGACACACCTAGTCCTTGACGAAGCATCACGATGAGATATGAAGCCCTTCCGATGTCCGTAGAATCAACACCGAGGCGTGGGTCGGGCGCTTTAACTCTTGAAAACTTGTTTCACAAGTCAGTCCAAGTGAACTTCTTCTCCTTCTTCAACAATTGCGTAAGAGGCTTAGCAATTGAGGAGAATTCTTCAATGAAGCGGCGGTAGTAACCCGCCATTCCCAAGAAACCGCGACCAAGTTAGAGTCTTTCTTCGGGTCCCGTGTAACATCGCTTACTTTCCCTCGGTCAATTTGCTACTCCATCGGCGGTCATCACATGGCCAAGGAAATCCACTTCCTTCTTCCAAAAGTCACACTTACCAACTTGGCATACAACCGATGCTCCCCGAGTTTCTCCAAATTAACCTCGTGTTCTCGTGTTCCTCCTCCGATTTGGAATAAACCGAATATCGCCAATGAACACCACTAGAAACTTGTCCGTATTCCATGAAGACTTTGTTCATCATGTTCATGAAGTAAGCCGGGCATTTGTCACCCAAATGACATGACCAAGAACTCATAATGTCCATACCGCGCTGAGAAAGCGGTCTTTGGTATATCCCTAGGGTAGATCTTCAATCGATGGTAGCCCGATCGCAAGTCGATCTTTGAGAACACTCCGCCTTCATCCGGTCAAATGATCGTCTATCCCGGCAATGGATACTTATTCTTGATAGTGACCTCGTTGAGAGAACGGTAGTCGATACACATCCTCATGCTTCCGTCTTTCTTCTTGACAAACAAGACCGTGCTCCCCACGGTGACGAACTTGGTCTAACGAAACCTTTCTCGAGAAGTTCTTCAATCGCTTCTTCATTTTCGCTAACTCGCCGGTGGCATTCGATAAGGTCGCTAGAAATTGGCGCTGCCCTCGCACTAGATCAATGACGAACTCGATGTCACGGTCCGTGGCATTCCGTAACTCTTCCGAAACACATCCGGGTATTCTCTCGACTATTGGTACATTCTCCCATGCAATGGTCTTCGGGATTGTTTACTAGCAAGTGTCCTTCACGAACCGATGTGGCTAGAAACTCCACTTTCCTTCCATCGCATTTCAACTGTTACGTTTCTTCGCCACAATCCAAAGACAGCTTTGTGCTTGATAGCCAATCCATGCCAAGAATGACATCTAGGTTTGGGTGTCTAGAACAATTAGGTTGGCTAGAAACTCAACTCACCTATGAGTAACTTAGCTCCTAAACAACCCACTCTAGAGCTTAGCTCACTCAAAGCATTGAACTAATAGAGTATGATTAAGTTGTATAGCCTCCAACTTATTCTTAGTTGCAAAAACTTTGCATACAAAAAGAATGCGAAGCTCGTAATCAAACAGAATCGATGCGGTATCAATTAACCAGAACTTACCCAAGACGACGCCGGTGCTTCCCGTGCTCTTCCAGGTGACGTGGTTGACACGGCCTCGGACTCACGGACTGCGCCCCTCCTCCCCGGCTGGTTGGGGCTTGGAAAGTTCCTGCTGGTGACCGGTGTCGTGTCTTATTTGGTGTAGCTCCAAGGTTGAAACGAATGAAGTGACCGCTCCCCTCTGTGGACACCGACGGCGAGTGGCTCGTTGACGGCAAGTGTAGCACACCCTGGCTCTTGCGACTTGTGTACCGCCGATTAGCGTTGGTCGGTCCGCGCGAGTGTTCGAGTAATCGGACGAGGTGCCGAGGTTGGTGCGGGTGTTCGCGGAGTTCGTGGAGAAAACCGCTGAACCGCGGTGGCACCGCCCTGCTCTCGTTGGAATTGCCGCCTCCCGCTGGATCATCCCGCTTGCGATTGTCTTCCGCCTTGCGCTATCCTCCAAGACTAAAGCTTTATTGACTGCTCTGGAAGTCGGGAAGGTATGTAAGGAGATTGACACAAGTCCAGCAGTGCCCTTCGTAAAACGACTCGCGAGCCTTGTCATTGCAACATCTTACAGAGCATAGCGAGCAAGTTGAGAGAACTTGTTGAGATAGTCGACACCGACAAGCTTCCTTGCTTCGTCAGCACGGAATTCATCTTTCTTTAGTTCAATAATTCCTTCTCGGTACGTGGTATTGGCGAATGTCAGAGAATTCCTCCCAAGTGATATTCTCAGGTGCTCATGAGCGCGCAGAAGTTCTCCCACTATTCTGCACGCGATGCCCTCCAACCGGTGAGAGGCATAGAGAACTTTTTCATGGTCGCCGCATTGGGTGATCGCGACTTCCTTTCAATCACCCGGCCAATCATCGCCTTCCACGGGTGAGACATGTCCGTAAATGTTGGTGGACGAGTCCTCGCGAATTTCGCAAGTTTGATGGTCCATGGTGACCATGAGCACCGGGCTCCATGCTGGTGGTTGTTGTTGTTATTATTCTGGTTGTGCATGGCTTGCATCTGAGTCATCATGGTATTCATCAGCTGAGTCTGTGCTGCCATGAAAGCTCCAAAGTTTTGCAAGTCAATTGGGGGTGCGTGGCGGAATCGCTCTCGTAGCCGGTTGCTCGTTGCCTCCCCGTGTTGGGTACCGAACCACTTGCGCAGCTCGACGAGTTTGAACCATCTCGCGAAGCTCCAAGGGTTAGATAAGGTAGCAAGCATGGGGTGAGTTAAGAACTAAGCGGGGGATTGGTTAAACCCAACAACAACCGAGAGAACCTAAAAGCAACTTTATTACTTAAGAACTTAGTATGGCTTGCAAAGATGCCTAAGGGCCTTTGCATCATACTCACACTCAAGGAAAATAGCTAACCTAAGCACACAATCTAACGCCTAAAGGGCGACACAACTAGGCTTAGACCGACGCGCTTAACACACTAAGTCTCAATCGCGAACCTAGGCCTTAGCGAACTCGGGCCACGAGGTAACCTCCACAACCACGGCCGTGCTCACCGCCGTGTAGACCTTGAACCGTGGCCGCATCTTCGCAGAATCGATTTCGTGCCCCTGAACTGGTGCAACAGAACAGCGCCGGCGGCGCGGCAGGCTCCTCCGGCTCGCTCCACTTCCTCCGGATCTTCCTCGATTCTTCATGTTCTTCTAGACCTTCTTCCTCTTCTTGGTCCGCCTCGTGGTGGGCGCCCAAAGATCTCTTCCAGATGGCGATCTTCTTCGCCTGGTGCGTGCTCTGTAGGCACCGTCTAGATCGCCATCATCTCCATGGATTCCTCTTGGGCGACGACGCACGGGCGAGGTGTACCACCGTGGCATCTTCTTCTCCTCCGTGGATGGATAGTGTGCGAGGTAGCTCCACCGCGTTGCCTGCCGGGATGGTAGCGGAAGACGGTTCCTGCAACTCGCGCATGTAGATGTGGCAGATCCGAAGCATGGCCAGCGCAACGATTCTCAGATCCCTTCACTCAAGTGATCCTCCGACGGAGATGTTCAGTGGCCGGCTTGCCTTGGTGTTAATCCCGCGTAGATCGTCAGTTTACGGATCATACCCCGCTTATGTCCATCCACCATCCAGCTTGTTTCTGCACAACGGACGATCAAAACCTCCAAGTACCGCAGGCTTCCAAAGTTCGGCGGCGTATCCTCCACAACGCCACCATGAGGTCTGACGGCGAGGCATCCACAAGACAGACGAACAGGTAAGAGCAACTTTAAAACAATGGGAAAGAAAAGGTTATAGCAAAAGTTGAGGCAAGAGAGATATGAGGAGAGTTAAGCATTTGATTAACTTTACAAGTTAATTTTTCCTTTAGAAAATAGTTTGGACACTCTAAAGACGGCCAATCTAACTAAGGTCAAGACCTCACAACAAGATGGCTCGATACCACCTCATCGGACCCAAAATGCAATCGGACCCTCTGTATTCTCGTGACTAGTCCAGATCACGCTAGTGCACACAATGTAACATAGATGAATATCAATCCACACAAGCGAAATATAACATAAACGAATAGTTTGAGTAACAACTTAGAGTTTTGACCTTAAGGTCGGGTTACAACTTATTGCCGCGCAGGCTAACACTCAAAGAAATACTGCAATGAACGAAATAAACTCGCAACTCCAATCAAGACACCACAGTAACCGATCGGGATCGATGACCTAGCGATCAACCTTCTTCCACAAACTCCTCCTCGAAAGCAAAGCGAAGACTCCTCCACTTCAGAGGTTTGGGCGCAAGTTTTACAACAAGCGTGAGTACACAACCGCATTTCGCAAATCATACCACGTAATGTAATATATAGATGCGAGCTTATTCCAAAGGAATGGCTTCGTGGTTATTTTGCGTAAATGCAACATTTGCAATTGAATATGAATAATAGATTGAAAACATAATTCAAAACAAATAGACAATATTAATTTAACATTGTTTTCACAAAGACACACTAAACCGATTGATTCACACGGCCATATGATTGAGATCACACACTCCCAATCCCACATTTTATGAACACTACCCTTATGTGAAATCCCGAGCGTTGTCCATGACCGAGGACGCGGCTATTCGAATAGATTGATTAACACTCTGCAGAGGTTTGTACACTTTACCCACACGATACAACTAGTGTAGCTAGCACTAATCGTAACATAACAGTTCGGCAACTTCGTCTCAACATTGACGTTCTTATTCACACAGCCCCATATCACAAAGCTTAACCTATCCACTTGAACCCCAATGTTGAAACTCCGTAACCTACTAAGTTAGGCCTGTCACTGGACATGTGTAAATGCAAGATAGCTCAGTTCAATGGCGCACAAAGTTAAGTCCTTAATTGACCAAGGCAAGACTTCCAGTTTTTCTAACTAAACCACACAGATAAATCCCAATCACAAAGCCACCGGTCACACAAAGATCCACCACTTGCCTCGGTCTAAATCTTTTACCACACGCTGGTTTAGTGCAACACATGCCATCACGAGTAATAGCACACAAACACACAGCTTTATCACACACCCATAATCACTTAGTCAATTTCATAATTGCACTCACATGAGATGATGACTCGTAGCATGGCTAAGCAATTCTAGTCTGTCTAACCAACCATGTTGGCAATATGTTAATACCAACTAAATAATAAACCAATCTAGGCGACAAAGGATTAAGGTATAAAAGTAGGCAAGGTGAACATCTGATTGGATCAATAACTAGCCCAAAAACAGATTAAACACATAATTAAAGTAAATGCAATAATTCAACTCAATATAATTTGGAAAACTGGGATTCAATATGATCAAAGGTATGACTTGCCTTGAATAGGTCTATGTACTGGTCTTGAACTTGGTTGAAGCCTTCTTCGACGAAAACCCCAAGTATCGACGTCACGCACAAACGAAGCAAAACAACCAAAACAAATAAATAACAGAGGCAAAACAAACTCCAAAAATTAAATAAAAATAATAATTAGGTAGATCTCGAATTTAGACAAATTTAGAAATTTGAATGGCTCAATCGAGTTAGGATGCAAAAGTTATGGCCTTTGAAGATTGCAAATACATAAAATGCTGAAAATCAAGATTTCATGAATTTCCAAATATTCTCCTAAAGGAAAATCAGATTATTGCATGGTGCCGACGCCACTGGAGGAATTTCGGAAAAAGAAATAATAAAGAAATCTCGACATGTGAGACCCACATGCCGAGGTTAGGCTCACGGTGGACTAGGTCCACCGAGCCTTGGGACTCGTGGTCGGTAGGATGCCGCGCGGGCGCACACGGAAGCCGACCGGCGCCACCGCCGCCACGCGAGCACGCGGCCGACGCTGCACCGACGTGGATGACGACAAGACGGCGGCGCTCGGGACGTGCACGGCAACGGCGATCGGCGGCGCTCCGCGAGGTCCGATGGTACCGATTGAAGCCCATGTTATCGCGAACACGATGGTGCACTCACGAGCGGCGAGACACCCAAGATGGACGCGGCGAGGTTGAGCGGCGAGGGCTTCGCTTTGTCTGACGGAGTTCGGCGAGGTTTTGGCGACGACGAAGGGTCCTTAAGGTAGCCCCGCCACATCGATCTCTGTGGTGCACTCGGCGACGACGCGCGCACCGACGGCGCGAAAAAGGCGAAGAACAGAACGGCGGCGAAACCCTAGAACTCCAGTTGCGCGCGCGCTAAGGCTCTAAGGAGATGAGGTGGCGGCACGGGTTGCGGAGGTCCGCGCGAAGCTCGGGGCTATTTATAGGGGTGGGTGCGGGGATAAGGAATCCCTAAATTGGGGATTTCTCGGTTGAAAACGAAACGAGATAGAGTCCGCTTTCGGTCCCGATTGAGGGCGATACGCGCGGAAGATTAGAGATAGAGTTTGGCAAAGAAATCCGAGGTTTTAGTTAGGAAAGTCCGTTGTCGGACTATTCTTCTAGAAGACGGCGAATGGCGAAGCGCCCGACTCGAACACGAGAAGAAGGCGCGACGAAGACGACGACTCTGCCGCCCACCGCGGCGAGAGGGCTGATACGCATGCGGCGATTTGATCCGAGCGCCCGATCTTGATCCAACGGTCCACAATCAATGAGACGATCGGAACCTCCGCTACCTCACTCGCATCTAGCCGCCCAAACCCGATCGAAGCGGTGGGAGAGCGGCGCCGCGAGAGAGAGAGAGGGGCCGACAGCGGGTCCACCTGCCGCTGGGAGAAGCGCTTGCATGCGGTCGGGTCGAGTGGGTCAAGAAGCTGGGAATAGGAGTTGGGCCGAGAGATTCGGCCCAAGGAGATTTCTGTTTTTAATAGATTTTCTATTTTAGAAAATACCGTAAATTCAAATAGGCAATAGAAAATAGCAAATGAACTCGTAAAAATTCTAGAAAAATCTAGAAAATATATCTCGAGCACATAGAACCCAAATAAAATAGTTTTGGCTATTGTTCATGTTGGGATTATTCACATTAAATGTTTTTATTATAAAGTCCAATATTAAGCTTTTGAATTAAATTCAAATAAAATCCAAATGGTGAATTTTCTTCCTACTAACTATTTAAAAGATTTTTAAGCTCTGAAAATTGGGATGTTACAGTACCTGACATGCATGTTGGTACAATTATGGAGTCTCGAGATGCAACGTTCTTTGAGAATATCTTTCCAATGAAGGATACACATAACACTACTAGCCAACCCTCCAAATAATTCCTAGTTCAATCACACCACCGAATCTTTTGAACATACACATGAACTTGTCAATGAGGAGGATGATGTGGAGCTCCTAGAAGGAGCAAGAGACAAAGGATAACCAAATCCTTTGGTGATGATTTCACTGTGTACCTTGTGGACGACACTCCCAAATCTATTTTAGAAGCATATGCATCCTCCGATGCGGACTCATCGGAAGGAGGTCAGTCCGTAGTGAAATGGATTCCATTATCACTAATGCAACACAGGGAGCCGACAGATAGACCTTATGGGTGCAAACCCGAGGATGCAAGTGGGTGTTCAAAAGAAGCTTAGGCTGATGGTACTATTGAAAAGTACAAGGCTCGGCTTGTTGCCAAGGGCTACACTCGAAAAGAAGGCGAAGATTTCTTTGACACTTACTCACCGTTGCTAGACCGACCACAACACGAGTACTACTTGCTTTGGCTGCCTCACATGGTCTTCGCTCATCAAATGGACGTTAAGACGCTTTTTCTTAACTGAGAGTCGATGAGGAAATTTACATGGAACAAATTTGATGGATTTGTAGTAGAAGGTCAAGAAGGCAAGGTGTTAAACTGTTGAAATCTTTGTATGGTCTAAAACAAGCTCCTAAGCGGTGGCATGAAAAGTTCGATAGAACAGCTGACATCCGCAGACTTCACACAATGAGGGATAAATGTGTATACTATCGCTATGGTGGGGATGAGGGAGTTATTCTCGCTTGTATGTGGATGACATCCCGATTTTTGGGACAAACATCAATGTGATAAATGAAGTCAATTTATTCTTGTCTCAAAATTTTGATATGAAAGATCCGGGAGTGGTCGATGTTATTCTAAACATTAAATTGGTTAGAGGTGAGGATGGGATTACACTTTTGCAATCTCATTATGTGGAAAAGGTCTTGAGCCGCTTTGGTTTTTCTCGATAGCAAGCCTTCTTCAACACCCTATGATCCTAGCGTGTTACTGTAAGAATAAGAAAATTGCTAGGAATCACCGAATACTCTCGATAATTGGCTCACTTATGTACCTAGCTAGTGCAACAAGGCCGACATCTCTTTGCTGTGGAGCAAGTTGAGCCGGTTTACATCTAACCCAGGAGATGATCACCGGAAGGCACTTGAGCGAGTGTTGCGCTATCCGAAAGGTACCTCAACTTTGGACTTCACTATACCGGGTACCCGCTTCTTTGGAGGGTTATAGTGATTCCAATCGATCTCGATGTCGATGAGATCAAAGCCACTAGTGGATATGTTTTCACTATTGGTGGTGGTGTTGTTTCATGGAGGTCTTGCAAATGCACCATTTTGACGAGGTCAACCATGGAAGCGTAACTTGCGGCACTAGACACCGCTATTGTTGAGGCGAGAATGGCTACGGATCTATTGATGGATCTACCTACGGTGGAAAAGCCGCGCGCCTATCCTCATGAACTGTGATAATCAAACCGTTATCGCTAAAGTGAACAGATTCTAAGGATAATATAAAATCGTCTAGGCATGTCAAGAGACGATTGAAGTCTGTCAGAAATTGAGAAACTCCGAGTTATAACCTTGGATTACATCCAAACAGATAGAAACTCGCGATCCCTTCACAAAGGGACTATCACGAAATGTGATAGATAGTGTATCGAAGGAGATGGGTATGAGACCCATGTGAGTTATCTATGGTAGTAACTCAACCTATGTGATCGGAGATCCCGTGAATTAGGATCCGGGAAAACAAGCCATTAGTTAAGCTGGAGGAGAGTAATTTCAACCTCTATATGTGAAGATGCAATACTCTCAAAAGCGCAAGGCAAAGTTGGTTAAGGCCTTAATGTGTTCCATTGGCTCTCGAAGCTAAGACGTTATCTCGCGAACGCTCTTGAAAGAACACACTATATGAGCCCGATCGTTAGTCGCAGCTCTATGAAGATTTTGGGAAAATCTCCTACTAAGCTCATGAAAAGACCAAGGAGTATGACTTATACGCTCCAACCGAGGGGTAGCCTCATCGCGGCCTAGTATCGCTTAAGTCTTCAAGTGAAGCTTGCTTGCACCAAACTTGCAATTCAAGGCATAGTCCATTGTTCAAGTTGTGAGTAAGTGTAGCTTGAGTTCTAGGTGGATGTTCAACCTTAATTGGTCTCCATCAAACACCGATATATAAACAAGACATTGGAATTGTGCAAATCTGTGGGACTTTGAGATCTGGTGGGGGATTGTTGGATTATGTGGGCCAAGCCCATACAAGAAGAATAATTCCTAAATTAAATCTCAAAGGCCCACTCATGCAAAGGAAGGTTGCATGTGACCTTTAGTACCATATTGCTAGTTCTAGGAGAGGAAGACCACCTTAAAAGGAATGGTGCACTCCTAGCCACTTGAGGCATGTGTGGAGAGAACTAGAGGAACACACACGCTGCTCGCCGCCGCCTCGCCTCGCCGGGCCGGCCGGGCAGGCGAGGCGGCGGGCGGGCGGGTGGCGCGGGCGCACGGCACCTGCGTGAATGGTCCGCCAAAATCGGCGTCAGGTGCTTGCGCAGACGCGGCTTCCTTTTGCGTTTTTATCTTTTGCTGTTTTGTGTGGCGGTGAATCCGGATCGGTTACGAGACTAATCCGTTTCGGTTACGAGTTATGGAGAACGTGCAGGCGCCTTGATCACACGTCCTGATTCTTCCATAAATACTGAATCGCCGCCTCCATACAGAGACAAGAAATCAATCTAGGTTTTCGCCTCTTCCATTGTATCGCGCCGCCCCACGTAGTCTACTCCGCCCCGTTCGCGGCGTGCCGCCGCTCGGAGAGCAGTCTCCGAACCGCCGCCTTTGAAGTTCTCGCACCGAGAGGGCGAATAAGGTTTTTGGGAAGCGCTCTGCGCGACTGCTTGCTGTAGCTCTGGCTCGTCTTCCTCGACGCTCGGCTTCGGCGAATCGTCATCGACTTCGTGTCATCCACACCGTGCCTGCAGTGTCACCATCGACAAACCGATCAGAACAGAATCATCGGTACGTAACGGTCATGTTCTCCGTTTTAGATCTGTTCATGTTCTTTTTCCTGGTTGACATGACTAGATCTGTTATGTCTGTGATGGTTATGTTATTTTGCGTGCATGATGTCATGATTAATTTATGGAATAAATTGAACCTACATGTGCTTATATATATAACAATAGCAGTGCATCGTCATCATTTCATTTCATCAATTGTTATGTAAATAATTACAACCCATAGTAGTTTGCATTCAATAATAAAATTAAAACGTTGCATGCATTCTACCGAAGCCCTCCTTGTATCCTTCCTTGTATCCTCATCCATTGATCACCAGTCTATCGAATCGTCCCTCGATCCATTTCCATCGCTCACCAAGAAATGCAGAAAACAATTAGCAAGCCAAATTGAGAGCAATAAATAGAAGTTAGAGAGGAGAGATTGCCGTCAGATCCTTTGCGAAGGTCAGTCAGGCTTCCCGACCACCCTAGGGTAGTGGCACCATTTCGCCTTCTGTGGGCCTCATCATCCGGCAATATTAGAACCGATACCCACATTTTACCGACCTACCTTAGCCGAATATCCGAAAACCGACCAAAAGCCCACTTTTGGACCCAAGGTCCATAAGCCAACAACAGTAGAAGCATCCTTTGGACCGGAGGTCCATCAACATATCACAACTCAACAGTAGCACATAAGGGCCAAAAGGATAGAGCCATGCTCAGGGGAAAGAAATATCCCGCAGCCGGAACACCTTCCCCATTAGCCATCTTCCACACACAAGTCCATTTCACCCTCAGCCAACATAAAAGCCTCCCAAAGCCATCAGTGCAAGTCAAAGCTTCACCATGCATCCTCATTTAGTAACCAATAGACCAAAAGGTCCTTATCTCAATAGTATCATGAGAGGGCATAATGGGTAAGGCAAGGGGCATAGTGGTCATTAGCATGGCAAGCGACCAAGCCAGCCCAAGTATCAAGCACAGGAGTGTTCCACCCGAAGGCAGCCAATGCCAACCCTACAGCCAGCCCCATAAGTTTATTTCCCCCAGTCAAAGCCAACTTAATGCCTCATTTCCAACCACAGCCGAATGGAAGGAGGAGCAAAGCCAAAAGCTCCCCAATCCCTCACTGCTTCCCTCAAAACCACAAGGAACCACCGAAGGAGATAAGAGCAACCCCCCTAAAAATATCACGCACAGGGCAAAGGATAAGCCCCAGACGAACCATTCCCCCCTGCATAAGATCTTAATTCCACTCACAAAGCCATTCCCCCCCCATTTTCTTTCAACCGAAGGCAAGCCAAAGCACAAGCTCTTCACCTCCACTGCCTCAACCAAAAGCAAGAACAAGCCCACTGCCTCCACCACCAAGCACAAGGCAAGCACACAAGCAAAGCCCTCCTAATACCATCCAGAGCCCGGCACAACTCACCATCATCACCCACCAAGAAAACTACCGGAGATGAGGAGCATAGGTGAAGGGGAAGACCGGCGGAGCCAAGACGACCGGAGGCGACCCACAACCGACAACGACCACTGGAGATCAAGCCGAACCGACAAGCGGCAAGCGCAATGTAAGGACCAACAAGAACCACCCGAGAGCACCACCGCGACCATGCCACTGCTGTCCCATTTCCATAACGAACTCAACAAGGTAAACCATCGTTACCCCATATTCCTTTTTGTCCCACCCGAAAATCCACCATATAGACTAACCATGCCCAAGTAACCATCAGTAGCATCTATTCCATCACGGTAGCATCAAAGCATAGCCCTCAGTTCATTCATCACAGAGCATTAGGGAGGGGGTTGAGAGGGATAGATGATAAGGAGGATTGTACCTCAAGGGCTCCAGAGCAGCTAGCAGCGTCACCAACATCAGTAGCAAGCACACAGCTCCATTCACCATGCATTCATATTTCCTTTCTTTCACCAAAATCTGAAAATAAGCATCAAACATCACTAATTAATCAATCAATCGCTTGCAACCGGAGGAATCAGAAAAGAGATAGGGAAGGGTAAGGAAGCCCTTAGCCGGTTGGGTAGAGCCAAGAGCGGCGATGGCGGCGCAGGGCAGGCCGCCAAGCACCGTCGGCAACCGTAGGAGGCACAAGGAGGCGCCGAGGTCGGGCGCTCGGGCTTAGAGAGAGGCGACGCGCGTAGAGGCGGCCCGTGCCGCAGGCCGAATAGAGCCGCGAGGCGCCGCCAAGTGGAAGCAGCAGTGGGGTGCAAGGTGAGGAGGCGTCGAGAGAGGCGGGCCAAGAGCCGAGGGGGAACCAGGAGGCCGGCGCTGGCGAGCAAAGGCCAAAGGCAGCGTGAGGCGTGCAGACGAGGAGGCGGTGATGGCCACCGGACGCGGGAGCGAGCAGAGGCGGCCATGGGGATGAGTCAAGAGGAGGCGATCGCGTAGAAGGCGTCAGGGCCGGGACCGGTGGAGCAGGGGCGCCGTGGGGAACAGCCATGGAGGCGGCGCCATGGGAGGAGTAGGAGGAGGAGTGATTTTGGGTAGGGATTTGAAAGGATTGGGGGCTATGGGACTTTGGGAGTGTGTCGGCCGACGAAGGGGATTAAGTGAAGAGAGGATTAGGGTTAGGGATTTGAGTAAGGGTTAGGAGGAGGAAATAAGAATTTGGGTTTAGAAAAATAGAAATTGTGTGTAGGAATTCAGGATTTAGGTAAGAAGGGGTTAAGGAAGAAATTCTAGTGCAGATAAATGCCCGTAGATTAGCAGTAGATTTATCCGTAAAGCTTGTACCGACAATCTCAATCCTAAAGCCGATAGACTGTAGAGCGATCGCAGTGGGGAGTGCTAACTTAACCGGGGGTCCAGAAAAAAGTTATCAAAATGAAATCCACTAACTTATGTACGCATATTAATCGCCAAAAAGTCGCTAAGTATTTATTTACGTATTGTTCGCGTCTGCCATATAAATTGCAGAGGACGCGCCAACGCAAACAGGGGTAACCGATACTAAATTCATCGACGACAATCCTTTCTGCAAATTCAAAGGCAAGCTATTCTCTTGAACATAAATATAGTTATATTAAATGTAAACTCGATATTGTTGTCTCATATATATGTATTGCATAAAACTATATCTCAAAATCCAAATTGGTTACACAGAAGAAGATGAAGATGGAAAGCTAAGGAAGAGTTAGTATTATGGCTGGTAAAGGGGGCCTAGGGCAGGGGAGGCGATGAGAAAATGATGATGATGTGGTAAGAGGTGGGACCCCTTTATTTAGGGTTAGTATATAAGGACCAACAAAACTCTCACCCGGATCAGAGGCCATATTTAAGTGCCAACTATTTTCCCGTTTCGGCGGGCAGAAAATGCTACCATGTTACGTGATTTGTCCTCTCCACATCGGGTAAGTAATATTGCATGGGTGGTGTAGGGATGATGAACTCAGGGGCCGGTAGGATATCTCCAGAACTGAGGGAGTCCAAGGCGTTATAGTAGCGCAACAGGTGGAGTGTTGGGGCATAGGAGAGATGAACGCCCCAACCAACATTGTTGGAACTCGGTGGAGGACTGGGTGCGCTCAGGACACCGACGGAAAACAATGGGTGGAGACTTAATCACGTAACCTAGAAAACGTTCTGTATTCTGAACTCGTAGTCGCATCAATGGAAATGCGGTGGACCCAGTTCAAGAGAGTTCAGATGTAACATCCCCAATTTCAACTTGTGTTGTAAGTGTAAGAAAATGAGTAGAAATTAAAACTTTTTCTTACATCATGTATTTCCTGTGTGTACTAAACAATTATTGTACAAGAGTATGGAGATACAAAGTCACAAGTCTGTTGATCCAAATCTTGATCCTCCAAAAACAATCTTGTCCAATCTTGTGATCCTTTTCGGGAAATATTTTTCCTAAGTTCTTGGGATGGTTGGTGACCCCTCTGAAAAATTTCACAATTTTTAGAAATTGTTCGAATATTTTTAAGGGTCGATCAAACTTGTTTGACTTGTAGTCGAACCCTAGCTCAAGCATTGTATAATTTCTCGGAGAAAAGTGCTCAAAGCATAAAACCTCTGGAAATTTTATACTGAGTCCATCTCAAGGTTAGCAAGCCATCACAAAATTTCATAAAATTTGGAGCTAATTCTATCTCTTAAGACCCCTTCAAAATCTCAATTCAAATTAAAACTCTAAACTGGTCCGAGTCAAACTTAGACTCAAACCTGTGTCCGACTTTCAGTCTTGGTCGCACTGAGCCACTTAAGCCGTGTCGGGCTCGGCCAAAGTTGGGCGCAGTGGTGCGGGCCATTGGATTTTCAAAACCGACGCTCAAAGACCTCCTCGGGTCTTTGTAAAGGACCTCCCACCCGCACGACCTCCTCGAGTTCTTTACAAAGACAACCTCGAGGCCTCCCGTGGCCTCCTTTGCACCTTTGCAAAGACCACCTCGGCGACCTCCTCACCCTCCACGACCACCCCTAGCGCTTGGGTGATCTTGAGCCGTCCATCTTGAGATCTCGGCTCGAGACCTCCCTAAGTGTTAGGACCTCTAATACTTAGCCCAAAATCGGGCCCTTGATTTCAATCCAACCACCACGACCTCCCGGTGGAGCTCGGGCCGATTTAGCCGTTGAGTTCATTTGACCGATCTTCCTATTTCTCTCAGCATCGGGTGGGCACAGGCATTATCAATTTTTGTGCATGGCGAGAGAGAGCGGTGCCTTGTCAATTCTAAGGCTGACAAACGGCTATGTGCTGCCAACATTAAATGTCTGGCAGCACCTTTTGCTCAAAAGTCTCCCTGACAACCTACTCCCATCACCTCATGTGTACTATAGCTCAGTGCACCCATAAGCTTGGCCTGGTTCATTTTGGCGCTCGGCTATATATGGATTCCGGGTTTCTCCCTTAAGCTTCTTTGGATCCATTCTTGCACCCCTAGTTCTTTCCTTGCTCTTGTGCTCAAGTCTCCCGAAAGCCTCTGCCACCATTGCTAGACCTTGGAGCTCTCCGGCGACCCTTGAGCTCCAGTGGTTCAATATTGCAATTTTGGCTATCCTCTTGTTCTCTTGGTCACCTCAAGCCTCCCTAACTTGTTTTTGTTTAAACCTTCACAGAGGTTGACAAATTGGGAGCTTGCTGTTCGTGGCCGGGAGCTTCGTCTTCTTCACCTCCGGCGACCTCCACCGTCACCGGAGCTCCTGCGACCATTCTTGGGCCTCCTTTGTTCCCTGGTAAGTACCTTAGTGTTGAAGCCCGGTCGTTTTGAACCTCAGTAGCTTTTCGTCTTGCTGTATTTAGCCTCCTTCGGTCATCTCCGCCAGCCGCACAGAGGGTGCGCTAGCCCTAGCCGTTGGCACCTTTAGGTTCTCCTCCCTATTTGGGACTCATCCGTGTTCTTGGTTCCCGCCGACGAGGTCCACGTCGCGGCAAGTCGTGGAACACGCTTTCGGGTTTTGTCACCAAAACCTCCCGCTAAATCATGTTCCTCGGACAACTTTAATGCTCAAATCATTGCTTATCATTTGTGCGTTAATGGTGTCTTAATCATGTCGTGGAGTCATCGACGTGTAGGCCGTGGCCTTAGTCATTAAGTGTTCCTTAGGTTCATTTATTGTCAATCATTAGATGCATTAAATTGTCTTAGCCGCCGCTGTCTGGAGGTCCGGCACCATTAAAGCCACCCCAGGACCTCCTCGGGCTAATCTTAGCCGTCCCCGACCTCTCCAAGTTTGGATCTGGGCCTTAGGATATTTTTCGCAAAATCCTAAGTCTCTGGACCTCCCCCTAATCGTATCCTGGCCGTTAAAGACCTCCGTAGGCTAGGTCTCAGCCGTTTAGATCACCCTCCACCTTGGGGTCCTCTTTGCAAAAGACCTCCTTGAGGTCCTCTGTGCGAAAAGACCACCCCTGGTCGTGTTATCAAGACCACCCTCTCGGACCACCCCCACCGAGGTCCTCTTTGCAAAAGACCACCCCTGGTATTTTGTAAAGAGAACCTTCAAAACTACCTTTGGGGTCCTCTTTGCAAAAAGACCACCTCGGGTCCTTATCAAGAAACCGCAGGACCTCCCTCGCTCCATCTTAACCGTCTAAGACCTCTCTGCCAGCTCTGGACCGTTAGATTTAGATCTAACGGGCTAGACCTCTTCAGTCTGTTTGCAACTCTACCGTTTTGATTCTCTCTTTATCGTTCGTCTTTAGATCTACGGCTCGGATCTGGAGAACATTCGGACCTCTCGGATGCAATCTTGATCTAGGCCGTCCATCTTAAGATCCGAGGCCCGACTTCGTTGAGGTGCTCGGATGGTCCGAACATCCCATCTCACGTGGCCGTTGGATCTAAATCCATCGGTGGAGTCATTGGCGATTAAGACCTCCTCGGAGATCTTAGCCGTCAAAGACCTCCTCCTTCCGATCTCACCGCCTGACCTCCTTCCGTGGATTTAACCCTAGGACCTCTAAGGAGGTCGGACCGTCGATCTTGATCTAACGATCCCGACCACCTTTAGGCGCGAGGACCTCCTCCGTATGCGCTGTGCGTGCACTAGTGGTAGCCGTTGGATTCAATATCAGCGGCTAAGACCTCCCCTTGACGCGATGAGGTCTTTGCGCCCGGGTGCTCGTGCGGGTTTTAGCATCAGAGCTCGTGAGCCGTGCGATCTTTGATCAACGGCCCACGACCTCCCCAGTTTTTGTTGGTTTTCCAGATTTAGTCCCGAGAGCTTTTAATTGCACATATTAATTGGTTTAAACTTCAAAATTTCATATCTTTTTCTCTGTAGCTCCAAATTTAACAAACTAAAGTTCTATAAATGCATCTGTTAAAGTACTTTAGCTTAGTATAGGTTTTGATGAGTCTTTAATACTAAAATTAATCGTGTCTTAGATTTAAAACTTAGAAAAATCATAACTCTTCCAATATAACTCCAAATGACCTGAAATTTTATATGGGTTACCACTATACCAGTAGGTAACTACCATAAAAATTTCAGCTTCAAAATCTTTCTAGAAAATGTTTTGCTACAGTGCTAATTATGGCGAAATTAGGTTTTTAGAGAATATCTTTGCACCACAAATCCAAATTAAGTTTTTCCAGTTTCTATGTCTAGGTATGTTCGTATTTTACCTTGTGTATAAATTTCGTCACGTTTGGATAAGTTTTGCTCGCTCTTTTGTTTAAGTGTTGCTCGTCTTATTGGTTGCTCTCGCTTCTTTTTGCTTTTCGCTTAGGATTCGACATTTGCGGTAACCCTGAGAACGACCCTCCGCAACAAATTGAGCAACAGCAAGCAGGCAAGCAGTTTGATCATTTCTCATTTGATCCCATTACTTTTAAAGTCTAATATTTTGTTTAACTTCTATGTATGTATTGCTATTTTGTTGTTAAATTGATTAGTAATCCTCTAGTTGCATAATCTGTAGGTAAATGATTATCCTCTACTACCTGAGCCTAGGTTATTTGCTGTGGTTAGAGTTCGAGGGATGAACTCTCATCACTTAGTAGATTTCGAATAAATATTGCTTAGCCATGCCTAGTATCGGTAGTATTGGGCGATCATCGACTTAGTCGGTGATCTTGATCACACAAATGCTATTATTATTCCATTATGTCCAACCTTGTGTTTTACCAACTTACAAATCAAAAACTCAAAACAAAAATTATATCTTGACTTGGGCACAATGGTATGTTGGTGTGATCTTTTGGGTGTGATTGGAATGGTGCCTAAGTCCCTAAGGACCGAGTTACTTGTGACATTGATCCAAGCAATTACTGCGTGCTAACCACACGAGGGGGGATATGGGACCTCTCTTGACTAAGTACTTTGGGAGGTGTTAATTATGAGCTGGTCGGTGGGTGTGTGCGTGTGTGTGTTTGTGGTGTGCGAGGGGAGCATTAGCTGTCCGGTTAGGCTGTCTAATGTATCCTTCTCCCGTGGGTTGCGGCTCTTAATTAGCATCGTCCATTGGAAAGCGTCTTGTAGACTTAGCCGCCTCTGCATACCAAAGGAAGTATGCTAACCGTGGCTGGTGGAAAGGCGGTCTATCGTGTGGGTACATTGGTACACCCCTGCAGGGTTAAAACTATTCGAATAGCCTCGTCCTAGGTTATGGACACGCTTGGTTATTTCCCACAAGAACTAGACTACAACCTTTTAAAAACTTAAACTTGACATGGGTGGTATGAAGGGGTACTTCATGCTATTGTTGTGGTGACTATGGGTTAGTCACTTCTAGGTTGGTGTTGTCATCTATCTATTGTTACTATTGTCTCTCTTTTATTTGAACAATAAAAGTTAATTGCAAACTTGCTTTGAATCTATTACCTTATTGCAAATGAAAACTTGCTTTATGCTGAAAATAAGTCCAGAGCCTCATCCACTTAAATAAAGCTTGCATGTAGCTAATTATAGTTCTGTTATCTCACACGTCAGTCTTGCGAGTACAAAAACAAGTTTTGTACTCATCTGCTTTGCTTAAAATTAATTGTTGCAGAGGAAGAAGGTGAGCCCCAAGGGCCTCACTTTTGTGAGCTGTGTTGCGGCGCTGTTTGGGACGATTAGCTTGGCGGTCCGGTTGGTTGCCTTGTGGGTAAAGGCACACCGATTGGCTTTTGTTTATCGCCATCTTATGGCCATTTTGCTTCCGCTGTGTATTTACTTATCTTTATGAATTTTGGCCGGTCGGCTTCTCTTTTGTAATAACTCTCTTTATATTATCTATGTCTTTCGATTGTTGCTTTTGCTTGGCTCTATGTGTATGAATGGAATTGATGCATGATTTTGTAGCTGGTGTGTATCTGCATTTAGGAAGTATACATATCTCGAGGCTTAGTTTATTTGATTTGTCTTTGTTAGGACCAAGTGGATGGTTAAACAACATGTTTAATAAACCGGGTCCTCACAAAGTTGGTATCGAGCCATTCCAACCGTAGTAACCCAAGCTTGGTCGTCTTTAGGATATTTTGGAAAACTTAATTTCAAAATATCAAATGATTTATGAAAGCTTAAGTAAGTTCTCAGATTTTATTCCTTACCTATCTTAGCTTTCTATCTCATCTTGCTCTAATTGAGTTTTAAAAATTGTTTTCCTCTCCTCTTCTTCTAAAAAGATAGTGTTATCGTTTAAATTGGGTTTTGGGAACCAATGAGTTTGGCAAATTGAAGTGTTAGCTGCCCTCTACAAGGTTTTGAAGCTTCCGAAGTTGAAGATTTCAATTAGGAGGCTTGGATGCAAAATCTGGACAGCGATCATTCAATTTCCGGACAGCAGGTTCAAAGGTTTCTAAATAGGGTAGAAAATGAGAGGTTAATCAACTAAAACTTGTGGGCATAAAAGGGTAAGATGTGATATTAGTTGGCTAAGTATCTAACACCCCTTATTAGTGATTTTACCCCGTTATTTAGTTATGATAAGACTTAAGTGGTGTGCTGAAATTTGCATTCCTAAACCGATTGCTCGTTCTTTTCATACGAGTTAGTTAAATGCAGGAAGTTACTCTTGTGGTTGAAACCTTGTGCTGATTTTGTGGTTGTTTTTGGGCCTTTTGAGTTCATCTCCTAATGAGTTATTGTTTCTTTGCCTTGAGCTTTGGGTTTAATCCTTGTCCATCTTAGAATCTATCCCCACTCCACCTTTCTGCGAACTCCCTAGTCCTTGGCTTTTCTTTCGCACCTTTCACTTCTAGTTTCGGGTTGCTTTGCTAACCCATCTCTTCAGAGTGAGGATGTCGGGACAGACACAGAAGGACGGAGTTTGTTCCCTTTGCCTCGGGAGCGACAATTGCCTCCTTTTTCATTGGTTATGGTGAAGGGAGCCATGTAAATCAAAGGTCGTGAACTAGGAAAGGTCAAGGTCCATCAACGATGTGGTGAGGAAGGACACTACAAAGAACGAGTGTACTCTGACCGCCCAAAGCTCGTGACGAAGACCACTTGCCCGAAACCGTCCGATCGCCGAATCACTTGTTTCTCTGCGAGGAAACAATCACTATCCCAAAGAGTGTAGTTTGAACAAGGTAATCTCCAAGTCGTTAAAACTTCAACGATCGCTTCTTGATCGTCTGTAAGCAAGACAACCGCCAATGCCTCCAAACCAACGGTTCTGGATGATTTGTCTCACGGAGTGCGGACAAATTACCGCTTATACCTTCCCGACTTTCAGTTGTGGTGAAGATCCCGTTGTTGCCGGGCTAGAAAGAGAAAGCTAAAGGATCGTCGCAAGCGCCGTGAGATAGGCGATGTCACTTGTTTCTTTGCAACAACAAGGGTCACTATGCGCTTAATTGTCCTAAAGAGAGTGCAGCCACCCCTTGTCCTCCGAAGGCTGTGTCTCGATCTTGGGCACCTGCGAGTCAGCAGAGCGGCCTCCGTAACCTAGCCGAAGTCACTTGTTTCCGCTGCAAACTCCAGGGTCATTATGCTTTTAATTGTCCTAAGGAGCTTGCAGCAACCTCTCGATTCTTTTCGCGGC
This sequence comes from Ampelocalamus luodianensis, assembly GCA_036346255.1. Lineage (NCBI taxonomy): Eukaryota > Viridiplantae > Streptophyta > Magnoliopsida > Poales > Poaceae > Ampelocalamus > Ampelocalamus luodianensis. Next base: position 23,003,937 of record CM070628.1, on the reverse strand, counting down.
CTGTGATTCGATCGCATGCACCAGCGAAACATCGTGACTGGAAGGTCGTCCGTGCTCAAGTCAATCCTATCTCTGTTGGGAAAGCTCAGGAGGTACCCGACGTCGTGTAAGGTACACTTCTTAGTCCTTACCCTAATACTATTGTATTCAATTCCGGAGCATTTCATTCCCTTTTATCCCCATCTTTTGCTGCTTTTTGTGGCATTTGTTTCGCTCTTTTATCTGGTGCTCGGTATCTCTCTAGTTTCGAAAGGTCTTGCTAATCTATCTCAAACCCCAATATACCTTCCGGGATGTCGTCATTTGTTTGACTAAGCGGTACTCTTCCTTCCCTTTTTATCCTAGAGCATCGCATACCAGTTTTTGCCTCAAATCCCAGCGACCCCAAAGGGCCGCCGCTCCTCTAATCAACTAGCTCGGAGGATGACTCGTATAGCTAGTTAACCGACCGTGGTCTTGTTGGTTAGTGAAGTAACGGACAATTTGCTTCACCAACTAAGAAAGACCATAGTCACTCTAAGATAGCTAGTCATGCGGAGGATGACTCAGTATAGTAGTTAGCGGTCGAGATTCCGTTGTTAGTGGAACTAACTGGACAAATCGCTCCACCCACTAACAACGCCCCGCACCACCACCCTTGGAACCAAGAAGAATCTCTCAATCTGTCAATCCTTGTTATATCCGGACTGTAAGTTTCCTCGTGTCGACTAATGTGGCACGTTTCCTACCATCCAACCAAGGTTCATACCGGTCACCTAGCGGAGCTCTATATCGCCAGATCATGAGCTTGCATGGGGTGCGAAGACGATCATCTCGATCGTGGTTCCATCTTCACTTCCGGTTCGCATAGCTTGCAAGAAGCTACATGGGAACGAAGATCGCCTCCGTCTGAACTACCCCTCTTTCTTTTCCGAGTGAGACAAATCTCGGGACGAGATTTTTGTAAGGGGGGGAGGTTTGTAACATCCCCAATTTCAACTTGTGTTGTAAGTGTAAGAAAATGAGTAGAAATTAAAACTTTTTCTTACATCATGTATTTCCTGTGTGTACTAAACAATTATTGTACAAGAGTATGGAGATACAAAGTCACAAGTCTGTTGATCCAAATCTTGATCCTCCAAAAACAATCTTGTCCAATCTTGTGATCCTTTTCGGGAAATATTTTTCCTAAGTTCTTGGGATGGTTGGTGACCCCTCTGAAAAATTTCACAATTTTTAGAAATTGTTCGAATATTTTTAAGGGTCAGTCAAACTTGTTTGACTTGTAGTCGAACCCTAGCTCGAAGCATTGTATAATTTCTGGAGAAAAGTGCTCAGCATAAAAACCTCTGGAAATTTTATACCAGGTCCATCTCAAGGTTAGCAAGCCACTGTCAAAATTTCATAAAATTTGGAGCTAATTCTATCTCTTAAGACCCCTTCAAAATCTCAATTCAAATTAAAACTCTAAACCTGGTCCGAGTCAAACTTAGACTCAAACCCAGGTCCGACTTTCAGGTCTTGGTCGCACCGAGCCACTTAAGCCGTGTCGGGCTCGGTCAGGTTGGGCGCAGGTGGTCTGGGCCATTGGATTTTCAAATCCGACGCTCAAAGACCTCCTCGGGTCTTTGTAAAGGACCTCCCACCCGCACGACCTCCTCAAATTCTTTTACAAAGACAACCTCGAGGTCTCCCGGGGCCTCCTTTGCACCTTTGCAAAGACCACCTGGCGACCTCCTCGACCCTCCACGACCACCCCTAGCGCTGGGTGATCTTGAGCCGTCCATCTTGAGATCTCGTGGCTCGGACCTCCCTAAGTGTTAGGACCTCTAATACTTAGCCCAAAATCGGGCCCTTGATTTCAATCCAACGACTCACGACCTCCCCGGTGGAGCTCACACGATTTAGCCGTTGAGTTCATTTGACCAGCCTTCCTATTTCTCTCACCGTCGGGTGGGCCGGGCATTATCAATCTTTGTGCATGGCAGAGAGAGCAAAGGCCTTGTCAATTCTAAGGTCGACAAACGGCTATGTGTCGCCAACATTAAATGTCTGCAAGCACCTTTGCTCAAAAGTCTCCCGACAACCTACTCCCATCACCTCATGTGTACTATAGCTCGGTGCACCCATAAGCTTGGCCTGTTCATTTTGGCGCTCGGCTATATATGGATTCCGGGTTTCTCCCTTAAGCTTCTTTGGATCCATTCTTGCACCCCTAGTTCTTTCCTTGCTCTTGTGCTCAAGTCTCCCGAAAGCCTCTGCCACCATTGCTAGACCTTGGAGCTCTCCGCGACCCTTGAGCTCCAAAGTGGTTCAATATTGCAATTTTGGCTATCCTCTTGTTCTCTTGGTCACCTCAAGCCTCCCTAACTTGTTTTTGTTTAAACCTTCACAGAGGTTGACAAATTGGGAGCTTGCTGTTCGTGGCCGGGAGCTTCGTCTTCTTCACCTCCGGCGACCTCCACCGTCACCGGAGCTCTGCGACCATTCTTGGGCCTCCTTTGTTCCACGGTAAGTACCTTAGTGTTGAAGCCCGGTCGTTTTGAACCTCGGTAGCTTTTCGTCTTGTCAGTATTTAGCCTCCTTCGGTCATCTCGGCCAGCGCCGTAGGGTGCGCTTTAGCCCTAGCTGTTGGCACCTTTAGGTTCTCCTCCTATTTGGGACTCATCCGTGTTCTTGGTTCCCGCCGACGAGGTCCACGTCGCGACGGCAAGTGTGGAACACGCCGGTTTTGTCACCAAAACCTCCGTTTTCGTCATGTTCCTCGGACAACTTTAATGCTCAAATCATTGCTTATCATTTGGTGTGTTAATGGTGTCTTAATCATGTCGTGGAGTCAGCGACGTGTAGGCCGTGGCCTTAGTCATTAAGTGTTCCTTAGGTTCATTTATTGTCAATCATTAGATGCATTAAATTGTCTTAGCCGCCGTCGGAGGTCGGCACCATTAAAGCCACCCCAGACCTCCTCGGGCTAATCTTAGCCGCCCCGACCTCTCAAGTTTGGATCTGGGCCTTAGGATATTTTTCGCAAAATCCTAAGTCTCTGGACCTCCCTAATCGTATCCTCGGCCGTTAAAGACCTCCGTAGGCTAGGTCTCACCGCTTAGATCACCCTCCACCTTGGGGTCCTTTGCAAAGACCTCCTTGAGGTCCTCTGTGCGAAAAGACCACCCCTGGTCGTGTTATCAAGACCACCCTCTCGGACCACCCCCACCGAGGTCCTCTTTGCAAAAGACCACCCCTGGTATTTTGTAAAGAGAACCTTCAAAACTACCTTTGGGGTCCTCTTTGCAAAAAGACCACCTCGGGTCCTTATCAAGAAACCGCAGGACCTCCCTCGCTCCATCTTAACCGTCTAAGACCTCTCTGCCAGCTCTGGACCGTTAGATTTAGATCTAACGGGCTAGACCTCTTCAGTCTGTTTGCAACTCTACCGTTTTGATTCTCTCTTTATCGTTCGTCTTTAGATCTACGGCTCGGATCTGGAGAACATTCGGACCCCTCCGGATGCAATCTTGATCTAGGCCGTCCATCTTAAGATCCGAGGCCCAGACTCGTTGAGGTGCTCGGATGGTCCGAACATCCCATCTCACGTGGGCCGTTGGATCTAAATCCATCGGTGGAGTCATTGGCAGTTAAGACCTCCTCAGGAGATCTTAGCCGTCAAAGACCTCCCTCCTTCCGATCTCACCGCCCAGACCTCCTTCCGTGGATTTAACCCTAGGACCTCCTAAGGAGGTCAGGACCGTCAGATCTTGATCTAACGATCCCGACCACCTTTAGGCGCGAGGACCTCCTCCGTATGCGCTGTGCGTGCACTAGTGGTAGCCGTTGGATTCAATATCAGCGGCTAAGACCTCCCCTTGGCGCGATGAGGTCTTTGCGCCCAGGTGCTCGTGCGGGTTTTAGCATCAGAGCTCGTGAGCCGTGCGATCTTTGATCAACGGCCCACGACCTCCCCAGTTTTTGTTGGTTTTCCAGATTTAGTCCCGAGAGCTTTTAATTGCACATATTAATTGGTTTAAACTTCAAAATTTCATATCTTTTTCTCTGTAGCTCCAAATTTAACAAACTAAAGTTCTATAAATGCATCTGTTAAAGTACTTTAGCTTAGTATAGGTTTCAAAGAGTCTTTAATACTAAAATTAATCGTGTCTTAGATTTAAAACTTAGAAAAATCATAACTCTTCCAATATAACTCCAAATGACCTGAAATTTTATATGGGTTACCACTATACCAGTAGGTAGCTACCATAAAAATTTCAGCTTCAAAATCTTTCTAGAAAATGTTTTTGCTACAGTGCTAATTATGGCCGAAATTAGGTTTTTAGAGAATATCTTTTGCACCACAAATCCAAATTAAGTTTTTCCAGTTTCTATGTCTAGGTATGTTCGTATTTTACCTTGTGTATAAATTTCGTCACGTTTGGATAAGTTTTGCTCGCTCTTTTGTTTAAGTGTTGCTCGTCTTATTGGTTGCTCTCGCTTCTTTTTGCTTTTCGCTAGGATTCGACATTTGCGGTAACCCTGAGAACGACCCTCCGCAACAAATTGAGCAACAGCAAGCAGGCAAGCAGTTTGATCATTTCTCATTTGATCCCATTACTTTTAAAGTCTAATATTTTGTTTAACTTCTATGTATGTATTGCTATTTTGTTGTTAAATTGATTAGTAATCCTCTAGTTGCATAATCTGTAGGTAAATGATTATCCTCTACTACCTGAGCCTAGGTTATTTGCTGTGGTTAGAGTTCGAGGGATGAACTCTCATCACTTAGTAGATTTCGAATAAATATTGCTTAGCCATGCCTAGTATCGGTAGTATTGGGCGATCATCGACTTAGTCGGTGATCTTGATCACACAAATGCTATTATTATTCCATTATGTCCAACCTTGTGTTTTACCAACTTACAAATCAAAAACTCAAAACAAAAATTATATCTTGACTTGGGCACAATGGTATGTTGGTGTGATCTTTTGGGTGTGATTGGAATGGTGCCTAAGTCCCTAAGGACCGAGTTACTTGTGCCATTGATCCAAGCAATTACTGCGTGCTAACCACACGAGGGGGGATATGGGACCTCTCTTGACTAAGTACTTTGGGAGGTGTTAATTATGAGCTGGTCGGTGGGTGTGTGCGTGTGTGTGTTTGTGGTGTGCGAGGGAGCATTAGCTGTCCGGTTAGGTGTCTAATGTATCCTTCTCCGTGGGTTGCGGCTCTTAATTAGCATCGTCCATTGGAAAGCGTCTTGTAGACTTAGCCGTGCTCGCATACCAAAGGAAGTATGCTAACCGTGGGTGGTGGAAAGGCGGTCTATCGTGTGGGTACATTGGTACACCCTGCAGGTTAAAACTATTCGAATAGCCTCGCCCTAGGTCATGGACACGCTTGGTTATTTCCCACAAGAACTAGACTACAACCTTTTAAAACTTAAACTTGACATGGGTGGTATGAAGGGTACTTCATGCTATTGTTGTGGTGACTATGGGTTAGTCACTTCTAGGTTGGTGTTGTCATCTATCTATTGTTACTATTGTCTCTCTTTATTTGAACAATAAAAGTTAATTGCAAACTTGCTTTGAATCTATTACCTTATTGCAAATGAAAACTTGCTTTATCTGAAAATAAGTCGAGCCTCATCCACTTAAATAAAGCTTGCATGTAGCTAATTATAGTTCTGTTATCTCACACGTCGGTCTTGCGAGTACAAAAACAAGTTTTGTACTCATCGCTTTGCTTAAAATTAATTGTTGCAGAGGAAGAAGGTGAGCCCCAAGGGCCTCACTTTTGTGAGTATGTGTTGCGCGCTATTTGGGACGATTAGCTTGGCGGTCCGGTTGGTTGCCTTGTGGGTAAAGGCACACCGATTGGCTTTTGTTTATCGCCATCTTATGGCCATTTTGCTTCCGCTGTGTATTTACTTATCTTTATGAATTTTGGCCAGTCGGCCTCTCTTTTGTAATAACTCTCTTTATATTATCTATGTCTTTCGATTGTTGCTTTTGCTTCGCTCTATGTGTATGAATGGAATTGATGCATGATTTTGTAGCGGGTGTGTATCTGCATTTCTAGGAAGTATACATATCTCGAGGCTTGGTTTATTTGATTTGTCTTTGTTAGGACCAAGTGGATGGTTAAACAGTACATGTCGAATAAACAGGGTCCTCACATCGAGTAGATATGGGTAAAGTGGTACAAAGCTCGCGATGCTAAATAAAATCATGAATTCATGTCTGACTCCTGGATTGGAGCATACGGAAACCACTGGGGGTCTTTCTTCTCTCCGAGTGACTAGTAGTCTTTTCAGAATAAAATTTTGCCACCTAATGTTTTATTGAGTTATTTTCAGAAAAGAGATGAGCTAGAAAATGAAGAAAAAGAACAAAGATGAGTCATACAGTGCATTTTGCTATTAATGCTTGCTGAGTACATTAATTTGTACTCAACCTTGCTAGTATTCTCCTTTGTAGATCCTAGTCCGGCCGGGAACTATCCCGTGTGGGACGAAGGACTTGCAGGTACCGGGAAGGTCGCTGGTGGTGGGGTCATTGGTTCGAGAAGCCGCGCGAAGTGGATGTCCTGTTATGCTCGTGGGACGAGTAGAAGATCGATGGATCAAGAAAGGCAGCGAAGGGACTTAGTAAATTACTATGTAAGAACCTTAGCCTTGCGTGGCTAATCGGAATAGAAAGTACGATTTCTATTTTATTGTTACGCACGTTAACTCAGTAAGGCTTACTATTCGTTGGAGCAGTATTCTACTGAGCAAACGAATAGTAATCTGTATGCCTAAGTGTGATTACCCCTGGGGTAATGACACGGGGCGTCGTAGTTGGTATCAGAGCAATAAGATCGGGCCACGCTAATAAAACAGAAACTGTAGCAAGAACTTAGATGTGCTTTTCTTACTCGCTATATGGCACTAAGTATTCTATTAATCCTTATCTCAACGTCAACTTCTACTTCCAGTCTCCCTTCAAAATTAGTATGTTAAAAAGCTTACCTCTTCTTAATGGTGACCTTCCTACTAATGTAGAACCTTTCCGTCGCAGAAGGTTGAGGTTCAGTCTTCCGTTCGAGAGAGTGCGGGGGAAGCGTGTGCTTAGTCATAAGATTCGTGTTGTTAGTTCCTGCTAAATAATTTGTCAGGCTAGCAATTAGATATAGGATAGATGATTTGAAGGCTATAGGCGAAGGGGTATCAACATAAGGTCATAAGTTTTCATGCCAGTGTTAGAGGCATGGAGTAGAACTCTGGCGTGGACCTGCTATTCCAATCTCGGGATAAGTATGGGTCATACCCGTTAGCTTCTTACATTTTCATCTATACCACCAGAATGACCCGTCAGCATCTTAAAGTGATCGATAACTACTTAAGGGAAGTAAAGAATGGTTGACGGTGTGAAAAGATGGCTTATCCCACTTCTGCACTTCAATTTTCCGGACGAGTGGTCTGTGGCACTCCGAGCGTGTAGCTCTGGCGCATCTAGGAGCGAAATCCTGGGCGTACTCAGAAATGAACCCTGAGCGGTCCCAAACACGTGGTTTGGGTGGACTCGAGCCAGCTCTCGAGCGTACCTGGTGATGGGGTCATTGGTTCGAGAAGCCGCGCGAAGTGGATGTCCTGTTATGCTCATGGGACGAGTAGAAGATCGATGGATCAAGAAAGGCAACGAAGGGACTTAGTAAATTACTATGTAAGAACCTTAGCCTTGCGTGGCTAACTGGAATAGAAAGTATAGTTTCTATTTTATTGTTCTGCTACGTTAACTCTGGTAAAGGCTTACTATTCGTTGGAGCAGTATTCTACTGAGCAAACGAATAGTAATCCGTATGCCTAAGTGTGATTACCCCTGGGGTAATGACACGGGGCGTCACAGTCTTACCCTCTGAATAAGAAAAAAAAACATCAGGAAATTGACACAAAGATGAGTTCCTGGTGGTGGATGCACAGGACTGAGGAGCGCCTAACCTAGGTTTGATGTTTGAGCAGGTAGGAATGGAAAACACCCTTTCACAAAACTAATGTACATGATTAAAATTAGATCTTTTTTACGGTATACTCAATTTAATACGGACCGTCTATTCTTTTTTTATTCAATGGTTCAGATTAGTTAGAATTTAATTATATTACATCTGGTAGTATAAGTATTAGAATCTCGAGAGAGTATAATTATAATTGCTCATGTGGGGATCATATTGCATAAGAGTAATATTTTTAACCATAGTTGGAAAAGTCCATAATATCCTCGCGAAAAGAATTATAAATACAAAAAAAATCTATTATACCCTTAACAAATAAGTAGTCAGATTTAATTTATACTACTATCATATACTACTAGTAAAATATACCGTAAAATTTGTACTACTTTCTGGGAATCACAGATTTTGCATCTCCTGCAAAAGGACAGAAGTTGGATTATGACTTGAGTAGTTAAACTTCCACCTTTAATTGGCAGTGAACAAATCACTCACTACTGCAGTACTTAATTCTTAGGAAATAGAATCGTAGGAGGTACTTTTTCTGTCAGGATATGAACACTATTCATCAACTTTTGATTTTAAGATTTTCATATAAATCACAAAAGATATGTTTGTTTGATTGACTTTTCTTAATTAAGAGTTTTAATGTGCTCCGAACGAAAGCTCAATCTTATTTATTTCTCGGGTAAATGGAGTACAGGATCTCATTTCATACTTATTAATGTAACACAATTAGTGCTTGAGATACGGTAGCATTGAGATATTCATGTAACCCTGTAAAGCTTCATGCCCAGCCTATGCAGAAGAAATTTTTTCAAAATAAGTCACTTTTTAATTAAAATGACATAAATAAATAGCCGGCAAAAAAATTGCAATGAATTGACGACAGTTTGACGGGGTAGCTCCTGTCGGCAAATGAATTGATGACAGAGTGTTGTTTGGCAGATAGTCTTGTCGCTGATTCATTTGGCCAACAAATTCATTTGACTGATAAGCTCCTATCGTCAAATGAATTGGCGACAAAGTATTATTTTTGCAATTTTTTGTTGGTATTTATTTTTGTTATTTTAATTAAAATGTCAGTTATTTTTTAAAAAAAATCCTATGAGGAATGCGCTGATATAGCAAATGAATATTCTTTTTTTTATACGAGGAAGCAAATGAATATTCTTTTCATTGTTTTGCGAAGAAGAAAATGAATATTCATGTAAACATAACATAAATACATATTGTTGCAAATAATGCACAAAAAATAGGAACGGGAGACACAAATTTTACGTAGAAAACTCTTTTGAGAAAAACCACGGGAGCACGAAGGCAATATTACTACATGTAGAGATGTTTACAATAAAACTCTTACTCTTTCCTATGGACTACAATGGTATATTTGTAGTGGTATATAAAAGACTTTGTGTAGGAGTAGAACTATGAGTTAGAGTAGAAAACAAAATTTGTATCACACTCAAACTCAACAATCGCCACCTTGAGACGAATTTCTCCTGTAGCAAAAGAAAACGTGATCTCCTCGAAACAGATTAGCATGAACACCTTGTGCGTCAAACATCCATAGAACTACTAAATGATACCAACTAAGTCTGAGCAAATCTCAAACTTAGCGATAGAAACTGGCTTTGCCATCATATCAGCTGGATTATCATGAGTACTTATCTTATTGACTTTAATGTCATCTTGAGCAATGATACTTCGAATATAATGATATCTAATGTCAATGTGCTTCGTTCTCTCGTGAAACATCTTATCCTTCTTAAGGCAAATAGTGCTTTGCCTGTTGCATAATATTGTAATGCGAGACATACTTCCATAAAGCTCAATAAACAAACCTCTTAGTTAAATGGATTATTTGCAAGCTTCAGAAATAGCCATATACTCGATTCTGTAGTTGATAAGACAACGGTAGCTTGCAAACTTGCTTTCCAACTAACGGTAATGGCATATGGAACTCTAAACATATACTCAACTTCATCATATGACTGTGGATATGACGCTGAAGAAAGTTTGAAATATGTTGCTAACAGAGTATTCACCAGTTTAGCCTTATGCATGTTGAAACGACGAACAACTTTATCAATATACTCTTTCTGACTTAGGTATAATTTTTCAAACCTTGTATCTCTGGTAATATCCATACCAAGAATCTTCTTTGCTGCACCGAGATCCTTCATCTCAAATTCATTGCTCAATTGTGCCTTCCACTTTGAAATTTATGCCTTGTCTTTTGCAACAATCAACATACATCAACATATAAGAGCAAATATATAGCTGAGACATTAACATTCTTCAAATAATACAATTATCATAATTAGATCTTTTGAAATCCTAAGAGATCATAAAGGAGTCAAATCTCTTATACTGTTGTCTGGATAATTACTTCAGACCATAAAGAGATTTTTTTCAACTTGCAAGCATATTTATCATCTCCCGAAAAGACAAAACCTTCTTATTGCTCCATATAAATGTCTTCCTCTAATTCCCCATGTAAGAACGCAATTTCTACGTCCAATTGTTCGAGCTCATAAGTATGTATAGCCACTATGCTGAGTAAAGTACGATGGAACTATGATTCACAACTGGCAAAAAACATATGTGAAATCAATACCTAGAATTTGGTTGTATCTTTTAGCAACGAGTCTTGCTTTGTACATAACCTCTTCAGTTGGTGAAATGTTTTCTTTCTTCTTGAAGATCCATTTTGCAGTGAATAATCTTCTTATCAATTGACAATTTGATCAGCTCCCAAGTGTTATTTTTCTCAAGAGATTGTAGCTCATCATGTATATCAGCCATTCATCTCTTTGAAACACTAGAAGAGATAGCATCTGAATAAGTGGAAGGTTCTGCAGTACATTCAATATTTTCTGCCACATTCAAAGCATAAGCTACAACATCAGCTTCTGCACAAGGTTGTTAGGATCGCGATCCTACTCTTAGAGTCTTACGATTCTACGAACCCACGACAGCCTATCGATCCAAATCTCACTGTCAATCCGATCCTACTCAAGGTAGTTAGGATCGCGATCCTACTCTTAGAGTCTTATGGTTCTATGAACCCATGACAGCCTATCAATCCTACTCGTAGAGACTTAGGGCAATTTTTTTAAAGGCCAGGTTTTGCTGATATTTTGTTTTAGAGCAAAATTTGTTGATATTAATTTCTGAGAATGAAACTATAAATAAACAAGGAGCATGCAAAATATTGTATCAGTGTGGTAATGCTAGTACAAATATCTATATTATGGCATGAACAATCTTGAGCTTGATAATGATAAGCTATTTTTATTCCTGGAGTATGTCTAGCTGCTTTTAAGGAACATGCAAATGGTAAACCATATAAGAATCATACAAACTTATAGTATAGATGTTAAATATGTGTATTTTTATAATTTCGTAGAATCGTCGATTCTACAATTCGATACTACGATTTCGATCCTACCGAAGGCAAATCGATCCAACTCAGGATCTCGACTCTGACTACCTTGCTTCTGCAATCAATCTTTTGAGAGCTTGAATATTCTTTTTAGGTCTATCAGCTTTAATGGAATGTTGTGGTGGTTGAAAAACAACATTAACATCTGTATGTTTTCCATTTTGGCTTCTAGTATAGATCATAAATCAATAACATGCTCCACCTGCACGCTTGATTTATGCGGTTTCTCAATAAGAACATCAATATATGGTTTATCTTGAATATAGTAGATTCTTCAAAAGTAACACTTCTGCTAATAACCATCTTTCTAGCTTCAGGATTCCATAATTTATATCCTCTCACACTAGGTTTTTAACCAATGAAAATGCGCTTAGCAGGTCTAGGCTCTAATTTACATTGTTAATTTGATCATAAGCAGGATAGTCAAATATTCTCAAATTTGAATAATCTGCTGGTGAATCAGACCATACCTCAATTGGAGTATTGAACACATCTGATTTGTGCTTCACGAAACATGGCCCAACTCTTTTTGAATAATCATCAATGATGGTCAACATATAGCCAACACCTCTAAGGGACGGAACACAGGGATTATCCCTACAAATCAAAGTGAACATAATCTAACTTGTGTCATTTGCCCCCTCCCAATCGCGGCCGGAATCGGGCCCCTCGGCGACTGGGCGGCTGGATTTCTCGACGGTGGAACCGAGGCTTCGTCTCGAGGTTTCGTCGTGGTTTACCACCACACTCTTTTCCTTTCTTTCGTTGGCTTGCTTTGTTTGTCGTTGTCTTGTGTTGTGTAGCTTGTGCTACGTTGGTTGGCTGGCTCAGTCTCGGTTAACGTTGGTCATGGTCATGGACTAGCATTTTGTGTTAATGCATGCTGTTAGTGTTAGCTTGTTAGGTGCAAGCGTGCAGCTTTGCTAGTTAGCAACCTCAAGCTTTCATGCTTCTGAAATTACATGCATGCTTTGGGGGTTTTTTTTGAATTTTCATGCATGCTTTTCTAATGTTTTTTATTTCGGCCGATATTTTTTTCGATATTTTCAACTGATTTTGATCAATTTTCACTTATTTTCGGCCTTTTTAATAAAATAAAATAAAAACAAAATTTGATTTGAAATTTTCGAACGAAATCAACCAAAATTTTCCAAAAATTGCTGGAATCGGTTTTATCGATGACCCCCAGTAAAAAAATTTAAACCAATAATCAAAACCCTGGTCGTCCGGTGATTCATGGATGGACTTCTGGCAGAACACGGTTGGGGCACATCTGCGGTGTCATACAGCGCGAACGCCATGCACTCACCACGGTGCACCGTGATATTCACGACACCGGCACTTCTCGGCATGGCCAGAGGACTAGTAGAGGCTGGTGGCGAGCGAGAAGCCGCCGGAGAGGCGGTGGACCTTGGCGACGTTGAAGTAGTCAAAGAGGACGTGCAGAGAGAGCATGTGATGGAGGGTATCCAGCGGGAGGCGCCGCTCCAGGAGCGGCCATCACAGTGTTGTCAACGGCTAGGATGGTGATGGTGGATTGGTGGTGCGGTTGTCTATCTCAGCCGCAAGGCTGGTGCTATTCAGGGCGGCGTTGAACTCGGCAAAGTCTGGGTTCGTGGCGAGGATGGCCATGATGTTGTGATTTCCAGCACCATGACACAACAGAGATGCCCAGAGGATGAGGAAGAGGAGGACGGAGGAGGCTGTGATGACTCTGGCAAACGGCAATGTGTTCAAGGGGAAAGGAAGGGTTTATCCCACACACATATGTAGCCGCCGCGTGCTGAATTTTGTTTTTTTGGAATGATATTAATTTAAAAGATAATTATAAAAATAAATAGTCGAAATAAAAAATTACAAAACTAGGAGCCTATCGCCAATTGGAATGACGACAGGCTCTTGTCACCACTTGGATTTGCGACAGGGGCCTAGCCACTGGCGATAAGGGGCTCAACAGTGCCTAGAGCTCCCTAATGCCAATTCAACTGGAGACAGGGATCTTCAATTTTTTAATTTTAAAATTTGGAAAACTGTCATTTCAAATGACGATAGGGATTGCAAGTCTCTGTCGCTATTCCAAATAGCGACACAATCTCCCCTATAAAAGACCCTTGAAACCCTAAAATTCAGGGAAAACTCACTTTTATTGAGAAAAAAGATAAATAGGGGAGGGAAGGGAGAGCAGCAGAGAGTAGAGGGGAGGAAAGAAGGTAGGAAAGCACTGCTTGTCCGGTCGCCCATCTTTCAGGTATTTTTTTTAATTGAATGGATTACATAGTTTTGGATGTACAGTTACGTAGTGTAGTATGTTGTATATAATCCTTTTCGGTGGGTAGTCTAGTTTTAGATATGTGGTTAATAATCCTTTTCGGTGGGTAGTCTAGTTTTAGATATGTGGTTAATCGTGAAAATCTTGTTAACGGTGTAGTATGTCAAATATGTTGAGGGGACTGATTTACTACAGTCAGGGGACTATTCTTGAGGGTCCCGAGAGGACTGATTTGCATTATTTCCAATTGACGACCATGCCCCTGCCAAGACCAGAGCAGCGTGCATGGGGCGCTGTGATGCAGTGGTTGTTTCACTCATTTGATTTGGACCATGTTGTGTATGATCTTAAATTGAGTTGTCCTCCCTCCAAGCAACATAGCGTACATATTGGGAGTTAGTGTGGCTCAAGAGAACAAGGTCATGGTAGTCATATGTATGCATAGCGAGGGAGGAAGGGTGGGATTTGGTCCTCCTGTCCCAGGCTTATGCCAAGCCCACGCCTGCATCGACGGCTGAATAAGAAGGGGGGGTGGTGATACCGAAGAAGTTAGAGACTCCAGCCACAGCACGGCGCACACAATGGTCAAAGTTTTCGGAGTTGCTGATGCTGTCGATGAAGACCCTACGGAAGTAGCTCTTTCAGTCAGACAAGCTAGTGGGCTTATTGATGAGGGTGAGGAGTTGGAAGCCCTAGTGCAAAGGATGGATCTCGAAGACCGGGACTACATGGCATTGCAGAAGATGAAGGATCCGACGACGAGGATGATGTGGACTAGTAGGCAGTTCCATCTGAGTGGAACACATACCAATTCGACAATCTCATCGTTAACGAATGCTCCAGTGTGCCATGGGAGTACGACTGAAGCAAGGTCAGGCAAGGAGCTATATACAAATACAAGCAGGTCGTGCACGAGGTGGTCAAATTCTGGGCCTTGTCGGTGTGGCATACATTCATAGTCGTCAAGTCTAACCCAAGATGCTACGACGTGAAGTACGACATAGAGGGATACCCTTGGCGAGTGCACGTATTTCAGACTAAGTGGGACACCTACTGGAAATACTCTATAGTGGTCCCTTACAGTCATCGCTGAGCTAGTGTAGTCCCACAGGAACCTGTCATCAGGCTTCATCACCAACCTCATGTACGGTGAGATCATGGATAATGTAGATTTTGAGCCACGATCCATCATTCGAGCGATTGAGTCAAGGTTCCAGTACACATGCAGCTATGCCAAGGCATGAAGGACAAAATAGAAGGCATTGGAATCAAAGTTCAGTACATTCGATGACTCCTACCACAACCTCCCTGAGCTCCTCCGAGTCATACAAGACAGGAATCCCAGCACTCATGTTGACTTTCAAGATTCCACGCATCCGAAGTATGCCAATAAGGGGGTACTACAGCAAGTATTTTTCACCTTTGGTCCATGCATCAATGCATTCTAGCACTGTCGTCCAATCTTGTACTTGGATGATACATTTCTGACTGGAAAGTATAAGGGTCAGATACTGACTGAAATAGCGACAGACGGGAACAATCAAGCTCTTCTCATGGCATTCGCTTTCATTGAAAGTGAGAACATGGACAACTAGTTGTGGTTCCTAAGGAATTTGAGGATTTCTGTTGTACAGGGCCATCCAAATGTATACGTCATACATGATCGGCATGCGGACCTACCGAGTACAATAACTCAGCTACAACAAGGAGAGAACGAACTACTTCCATGGGCAGATCTGCAGAGCAGGTGGTGCATGAGGCAGTTGGGTGTAAACTTCTACAAGCAATTCCGCAGCAAGGACTTGATGAACCTATTCAAGCGGTTGTGCAACCAGAATCAACAGGGAAAGTTTGAAGCACTTTGGAAGATTCTGGATGAGCGAACCTAGATGCACAGAAGGGAGGCAGCGAAAAGGACCACCCCAAGCGCTGACCAGGCCCCCGAAGCATTGCCATAGCTACCCACATATGGTCCTAGTGTGACGAGGAAGATAGGGGCGTAGGTGAAATACTTCTCGAACTAGATTGAACACGAGCCTAAGGAGAAATAGTTACTGCTACATGACAGGGGTGGTGCTCGATATGGTATCATGACAACCAATCTAGACGAGGTGTATAACTGGGTTATGCGTGGTGCAAAGTGCCTCCCTTTGGTTGGTCTTGTGGAGGCAATTCTCTGTAGTACCACAAATTAATTTGTTGATAGAAGCAACAATGTATCGCTCACCATGGTAAATGACAGAGTACTCTACTCCGCCATGATCACCAAGTACATGGAGGAGAAGAGCAAGAAGGGTGAGATGCACTAGGCATTCAAGATGGGCACAAGGGAGCTTCACTTCAAGAAAATATGCAGTGATAAAGGATGCCACGGGATGAACCATGAGAGGATCACCCAGAAGTGCACACTACGCCGCGCTAGTTACGTATACACTTGTAACAAGCCCCTTCTTCTGCACAGGCCCTGCTACCATGTCATGGCTGCATGTTAGACGATGGTGCAGCATCCCGGCCAGTACCTCTCTGACTATTTCAATAAGGAGGAGGTGATGCAAACCTAGGGTGTAGAGATGTATGGTTACACCGTAGTTGGTCATTTCACTGGCCATTCGACCTGGGACCAACTTATCTGGGCTGCGGACATTGATAGGCTGAAGAGAAAGGTTAGCCGACGATAGGTACGATGCATCAGAAACGACATGGATGGAGCAAAAGCCAGACGTCGTACGAAGAAGTGCTCCATTTTTAGGGAGTCTCGGCACACCTTCAATAAATGCCCTACGAGAAATCCTCAGGACAAAGGAAACATTGGCACTCCGAATGTCGCCGTGGGGACCTCTTCCGATCACCCGACTCGAGGCGGTCCCCATGGGGGATGTTGAGGTCGCGGCCAAAGGAAAGGTTCATACAGTTGAAATATGTGGTGCCCAATGCTTTGTAATATCACTTTGATTTGTAAAAAACTAGCTGTTATGACGTTGTGCTGAATCTTATGTATATTAGTATGATTTGTCCACAAAATATGTGATAACGTTGTGCTGAATATTATGTCATTGTGATTTATTGACAAAAGATGTTATCATGTTGTGCTGAATGTTATGTAATGCCATTGTGATTTGCCAACAAAAAATATGCTCGGGAATTGTCATTAGAAATTTTTATTTTTCGATAATAGATATTATGACATGGTGCTGAATGTTATATAATATCAGTGTGATTTGTCGATAAAATATCTGATCGAAAATACTCAGTACAAAAGGAGTGGAGAGGAATTAAAAATGACAGTTTTACAAATTTTAAAATTAAAAAAATTAAGGATCTCTGTCGCTAGTTGAATTGGTGACAGAGACCTGACGCCAATTCAAATGGCGATAGGGAACTTTACGTACTATTGAGCCCCCTGTCGCTAGTGGCTAGGCGCCTATCGCTAATTGGAATAGCGACAGGAGCTTGTCTCCATTCCAATTGGCGACAAGCGCCTAGTTTTGTAATTTTTATTTTGACTATTTATTTTTGTGATTATCTTTTAAATTAATATTATTTCAAAAAAATCGACGTGTGCTGGACAATACGCATCCTCTACTGTGTGTCGTGTGCCGTTGAAATGGTACCTATGGAGATGATACAGGTGATCCTAATCGTAGTGTTGAAAAATTGGTACATCTTAGTGTTTGAATTGCTTTTTTGAAATCTCACTACGTGCAAAGGTCAAATTAAACAATTATTTTTTTATATGGACCATGAGTGAATTTTTGGTGTCATATCTGGATTTGAAGCTTTCATGCACTATATTGCCTCTACTAGTTTGCTTCTGCATTCCACAAGCCAACATGGTCATTTTCATGACTTTTTTTTAGCTTATGGACCAAGTTATACATTTACGCAAAACTGAGCGAGAGTTTTTCAAAACTACCTTCAATTTGTATTTTTGAGTAGATTACCAATGTGTTCATCAAGGGGGGAGATTGTAGAGATCATGTAGATGATCCTAATCTTAGTGTTGAATAATTGACAATGGTGTTGAGGTGGTTGGAGGTTCAAACTCTCGGTTTTTGTGAAGTTCCTAATGTCTGTTAAGCAAGAGGCGGTCTAACTAGCCCTAGAGTGGTGGTCAGACCGACCCGGGCCTGACAACCAAACCGAACAAAAGTGGTGGCCTAACCAGCCAATTTGAAAAGGTGGAATTTTAAAAATCACCAAAAATCATTTGTGTAGGAATGTGAGGTGATACGTTTGCACTAGGTCTCATGGAAATTAGAGTTTCAAGAGAAAACTAAATAGAGTTTGAAATTTCTAGAGAAGGTGCGGTTCCAGACTTGTGAAAAATTCCCGAGCGATCTGATTGGCCGTTTGCCGGCGGTAAAATCGGTGGGCGGTCTGACCAGCAAGCTAGCAGTCAAATCAACTGAGGGCGGTGGTCTAACCGGCCAGAGAGGTTTCATGCACTGAGAAGGCGGCGAATTTTGTAGGTGTCGGACTCCGGGTTTTGAATACCCGAAGCCCTCGTGTGTGTGTGTGTGTGTGTGTGTGTGTGTGTGTGTGTGTGTACCATACTAGTTTCATGATCAGTTGCTAGTACACACATCCACAACATTGATAATCACATCCATACATATTTCATACAAACCACAAGATTATGAAAGGACTTAACCTTAAACGATACATAACAAATTTACATTTCAAAGGCCGACCGGTCAAATAAAACTCAAGTAACAATAGAGTGCAATGGAAAGCATGGTAAATAAACCAAAATGGTCCAACGGTATGCCCCATCCAATCCCACAGGCAACCGACAAGGACTAAGCTCTAGAAAGACCTGTTGTCATCCGTGTTGGAGATATGCCCTAGAGGCAATCATTTTGATGATGATATTTCGTTGTATCCATGATTTAATAAATGTTCCTTGAATATTGTCTTTGTGTTGATTAACAAGTATGTGACTTGTTTGTGAAACTCTTTACTTGTATGGTTATTCTAAAGTTGTCCCTAGTCGGAGTTCATGTGAGGACACACGTGAATGATGGATTAGCACATGTATCGGTTGATGACCATGTTTCACAGGTCATAGACATGGAGATGTCAAACCAATAATGTGGACACATGTTTAGAACATGGGGTTGGACCGACCCAACATGAGACATAGCTTTTATACTTATGGTTCTCTCTGCACAATGTGTACGCCTTGTCCTTAGACCTGAGATTGTCGCACGTACTTGAGATGTGAATAGACCTACTTAGGGGCTATCAAACGCTACTCGTGTGGGGTAGTTATAAAGGTAGCTTTCGGGTTTGTCATGAAGCATGTGCGAGGCATGGTCGATCGAGATGGGATTTGCCCTCTCTACCGAGAGAGATATCTCGGGCCCTCGAGTGATCGGATCCGAAATGCATGGTCATGCTACTTAAGGTTAAGAGTTAACCTAGTAAGGGATTCCGGATCACAGGATCGAGAAAGAGTGGTCAGCTTGGAGCTCGACCAAATATCGTGAGGCAAAGGGATTGGCATGTACATAACGTTGTGATGGTTCGTCCGATATGATCTTTACGTGCGTTTAGGAGTTGGCACGTCTTGCTAGAGGCCGCTACCAACTATCGACCAAGTATGTGTACTTGCGTCATGTCTAAACATACGTGAACCTATAGGGTCACACACTTAAGGGGCTGAAGCCTAATTCGGATTGGATCCGAATTAGACTGGGCATTGAGTCCTAATGGGCCTCTATTCGTAGAAGCCCATTATAAGGACGTCTATAAAAGGAGGGCAGGGGCGCACTGGTTAAGGGTTGAGTTTTTCGTGACATCCCCAAACCCTGGCCGCCACCCCTCCCACGCCCTAGTCGCTCACGCGGATCTAGTAGTCCGGCGTGCGTCGCTTCCTCCCGTACGTGTGGATACCTTTGGAGGCGCTGCATCTGTGGCGTTGGGACGAACCGCAAGAAAGGAGCTGTACGTGGGACACCGCGACGAGGACGAGGAAGTAGTACGACTACTGCGCCCGACGCATCGCATCAATCGAGTACGACTACACCGCCCGACGCGTCTTTGCATCAACTTCCGCTGCGCGTCTAGTGGTAAGACCGTGATCTATAATCGCAGTGATCTTGGTTTACTGGGTAGAATTTTTAATTTGCGCTAGTGTAGCCTACCCGCTTCCCTCGGTGGTATCGAGCGGTTCTTTGTCATGTTATAGGTTCGGGTGATTTGCATATGGCGATATGTAAATCGGTATGATCGATGTGATCGATTGTATAGTTACGTAATGGATTGGTCGGTTTCGTGATCATGCGATAAGGTCGTGAAACAACATACCCTACCGATCGGATTCGCCATCGGGTAGCGGTGACACGAAACCGGTTGCGGCATGCGAAGATCAATATGATTGATCGAATCGAACTTAGATTAATAATCGATGTACCGTGATCATGCCGCTAAGGTCATGAAACAACATACCCTACCGGTCGGATTCGCCATCGGGTGAAGCGGTGACACGTAAAACCGGTTGCGGCATGCGAAGATCAATATAATTGGTCGAATCGGAGCGATGAGTCGATTTGTGGTAAATATGATTTGCCGATCAAAATCCTATGTAAAAATTGCATAGATTGGATCTCTTTTTACGAATGTCCGGACCTTGGAGATACCGCGGCGCCGCCTTCGAACCTGATGGGAAACCCCTCGACCCCCTATGCGGTAGATTGCGATTCTATGCATAAACTTGTTTTTGCAGGATGTATGTGACCAGTATGGCCTAATGTGTATGTGATGCATGTTTGTAATATTTGCATGACTGCGTGTCGTGGGTGCGCAACACGGTGGAGCCATTGTGTTGTCAAAGTATTGTATTAACGGCTGCGTGCCGACTTGTGATGATTCCTAGTATCCATGTATTTTATTACTAGTTGTTATGAGTAATAGCTTATAGTAGTACTCGGAGGACACATCACTTGGAGGGATGGCACACATGAACCATGGAGATGGAGATCATCATGGTGGATGATTCTATGGCGATGGAGATCACCATGAGAAAATGGGCCATACTTGAGTCACAACTGTGTGAATGCTATTCCCGTTGTTTTACTCCTATGCATGTTTGAATGGTAGAAGTATAGCGATCCTTACAAAATGTTAAGTTAAACATATGCCCTCCCAATTAAACTTTGCACCATCCCATGTCTTGTAAATTGATGGTGGGTCTATAAAATTAGGGCACCATCAACTTTCCTTGACTAGATGGGTTTTGTATCGGATACTTACATGCATAAGGATTGGTGAACTTAACAAGGTTATCATAAAGGTTATGGGCCTTGGGGCATAAAGGTTGGGCGCCGGGCATAGAGATGTCACCCAACAACAAGAGTCATATAGAGATATGATTAGCAAGGTGTTGCTTACCGAATTACCTTGTCTTCTAGCGGTGATGCAAAAGCTCACTAGTAGACTCGTTAATTGCGGATCTTGAATCGCTAAGAATCAACAGAGGGATGTTGATTTTAGTGGGAGTACATTCTATTAAATTTGTTTAATACGTTTACTCTATCATGGTTTTATTTGTCTTAGTATTTTGCATTTCCTATTGTAGATCAATGGCATCTAGCAACCACGCACACCCTTTTGCTTTGCGATCGATTCTTGAGAAAGAGAAATTAAATGGAACAAACTATTGGATGGTCCAGTAACACGAGAATTGTTCTCGTGGCGGATAAAAGGAAAACGTTCGATACCCCAATCCCGTAAGAACTCGCTAACAATGCGCTGCTGCTTTGTTAAAAATGCCTACAAGAAAGCTTGTGATGACTCTCTTGAGATTAGTCGTCTTATGCTTGCATGCATGGAACGACCTTCAAAAGCGGTTTGAGGATCGGAAGCGTATGATATGATCATAGCGCTTAAGGACATGTTCGCATACGTGCCGGACCGAACGGTTCAATGTCTCTAAGGCTTTTCGGAATGCAAGTTAATGAAGGTGCACCCGTAGGCCCACATGTGATCAAAATGGTTGGTTACTGATCGGACTTTGGATAAACTTGGTTTTCCAATTGGCCAAGAGTTGGCAATCGATTTCATTTTAGTATCTCTTCCACCTAGCTATGGGCATTTCATTTGAACTACCATATGCATGGGCGGATAAGGGCCTTAATGAGCTTTGTGGGATGCTCAAAGCAGAGAGTGACATTAAGAAGTGTGCGGGGCCTAGCCATGTGATGGTGTGTGAGAACAAGTCTAGCTTCAAGAAAATGGTAAGAAGCCATGGCCAAAGAATAAGGGCAAGGTTAAAGATATGATCTCGAAGCCAACGCCTAAGCCTAATCTTGGACTCGAGCCGAGACAAGATGCTTCTATTGTAAAGAAGCTGCCTTTGGAAGAGAAAGCGCAAGAAGTACATGGATTAGATGAATGCAAGAAGAAGGTGGAAGTAAGACTTCTACCCATGGTACACTTGTTATAAATGTTTTAGACATTTTCTCGCAGATTCTCCTATTAACTCTTGGGTATTTGATACGGATCGATTGCTCACATTTGCAACTCGATGCAGGGCTAATAAGAAGTAGAGGAGTCGCAAGAGGTGAAGTTGATTTTCGCCGGAAATAAAGCAAGGGTTCTTTGCGTTGACCGTCGGCACCATGCAACCAGCTTCCTTCAAGATTTATTATGGAATTGAATAATTGTTATTATGTTCCTAGTATGAGTCGAAACATTTTATCCCCTCATGTTTGATGAGAGATGGTTATTCATCGCAAGTAAAGACAATGGTTGTTTGATCTCTAAAATGGAATGTTTATGGCTTTTGCGCCCATTGTGAATGGGTTATTTATTTTAAATCTTGATGATGCGCCTATCTTTAACATAAATGCTAAAAGACTTCGACCTAATGGTTTGAATCCCACCTATGTTTGGCATTGTCGTTTGGGTCACATAAGTGAAAAGCGCATGAAGAAGCTCCATGTTGATGGTCTTCTAACTTCGTTTGATTTTGAATCATACGAGACATGTGAAGCTTGTTTGCTTGGTAAGATGACCAAATCACCTTTCAAAGGTTCTTTTGAGAGGCGTCGGACTTGTTGGAAATCATACATACCGATGTATGTGGACCAATGAGCACGATCGCTAGAGGTGGATTTCATTACTTCATAACTTTCATCGATGATTTTAGTAGATATGGGTATGTCTACTTAATGAAGCATAAGTCCAAACTTTTGAAAAGTTCAAAGAGTTCCGAATGAGGTTGAAAATCAACGTGCCAAGAAAATTAAGGCTCGGATCCGATCGTGGTGGCGAGTATTTGAGTCATGAATTTAGCAATCATCCAAGAGTTGCGGAATTGTTCCACGCCTAACACCGCCGAACGCCTCAAAGAAACGGGGTATCCGAGCGTAATCGGACCTTGTTGGACATGGTTCGATCGATGATGAGCCGATGATTTACCATTATCCTTTGGGGTTACGCTCTAGAAACGGCGACTTTCACACTTAATAGGTACCGTCTAAATCCGTAGTTAAGACACCATATGAGATATGGACCGGAAGAGTCACAGCTTGTCTTTTCTAAAGATTTGGGGATGTGAGGCGTTTGTCAGCGACTACAATCGGACAAGCTCACACCCAAGTCGGATAAATGCATTTTCGTGGGATATCAGAAGGAAACCTTTGGATATTACTTCTACAACCGACTAGAGGGCAAAGTGTTTGTCGCTCAAGTGGTGTTTTCCTAGAGAAAGAGTTTCTCAATAGGAGACAAGTGGAAGAACGGTGCGGCTTGAAGAGGTTCAAGATGAACCAATCGGGAAGACTCGACGAATGATGCCCATGTGGCGCGAACAAGTTGAGGACCCCATGGCAAAGGAAGCACCACCACCACGAAGGTCGGAAGGCTCGCAATGCGCGAGATATGTTATTGTTAGACAATGATGAGCCTACGACCTATGCGGAAGCAATGATGGACCCAGACTACGAGAAATGGCATAGTGCCATGAGATCCGAGATAGCATCCATGGAGACAATCAAGTTTGGAATTTGGTTGACCACTTTGATGGTGTTAAAACCATAGAGTGCAAATGGATCTATAAAAGGAAGATTGATATGGATGGAAATGTTCATATCCATAAAGCTCGACTTGTCGCAAAGGTTTCGGCAAGTTCAAGGAGTTGACTACGATGAGACTTTCTACTTGTAGCGATGCTTAAATCAATACGGATCATTCTAGCTATTGCTGCATATTTCGACTATGAGATATGGCGGATGGATGTCAAACGGCTTTCCTTAATGGAAATTTAACCGAGGACGTGTATATGATACGACCGAGGGTTTTGTCGATCCAAACAATGCTAGAAAAGTATGCAAACTTCAAAAATCCATTTATGGATTGAAGCAAGCATCTCGAGTTGGAACATCCGTTTTGATGAAGTAGTCAAAGGGTTTGACTTCATCAAAACGAAGAAGAATCTTGTGTTTACAAGAAGACAAGTGGGAGCTCACTCGTATTTCTAATCTTATATGTAGATGACATATTACCGATTGGAAATGATATTCCTATGCTCGAGTCCGTTAAGACCTCACCGAAAAATAGTTTCTCAATGAAGGACTTAGGGAAGCGGCATATATTTTGGGTATTAAGATCTATAGAGATAGATCAAAAAGGCTAATAGGATTAAGCGAGTACTTACATTGACAAAGTGTTGAAACGGTTCAACATGGAAGAGGCAAAGAAAGGGTTCTTGCCCATGTCTCATGGCATAAATCTTGGCAAGACTCGGTGTCCTTCGACAAGCGATGAGCGAGATCGCATGAGTAAGATTCCATATGCTTCGCCATTGGATCTATCATGTATGCTATGATATGTACTGCCAGATGTTTCCTATGCTCTAAGTGTTACGAGCAGATACAGGTGATCGGTGAGAGTCAACGACAATGGTTAAAAACATCCTCAAGTATTTGAGAAGAACTAAGGATGTGTTCCTAGTCTACGGAGGTGAGGAAGAGCTCGTTGTAAATGGTTACACCGATGCAAGCTTCCAAACCGACAAAGATGATTACAAATCGCAATCGGGTTTTGTGTTCCTTTTGAACGGTGGTGCGGTAAGTTGGAAGAGTTCCAAGCAGAGATCGTTGCGACTCTACAACGGAGGCCGAGTACATTGCGCTTCAAGGCGGAAAAGAAGGTGTTTGGATAAGGAAGTTCATAAGCGAACTAGGTGTGGTTCCTAGTGCGTGCGATCCTCCGGATCTTTATTGTGATAACGGTGGGGCCATTGCAAGCCAAGGAGCCGAGGAATCACCAAAAGAACAAACACATCTGCGGCGGTTTCATCTCATTCGAGGATCCTTAATCGAGGAGATTTAAAGATATGCAAAATACACACTGATTTGAATGTTTGAGATCCTTTGACGAAGCCTCTCCCACACCCTAAGCATGTGGCGCACACAAGAGCTATGGGTATTAGATATCTTCTAGATTGACTCTAGTGCAAGTGGGAGATGTTGGAGATATGCCCTAGAGGCAATCATTTTGATGATGATATTTCGTTGTATCCATGATTTAATAAATGTTCCTTGAATATTGCCTTTGTGTTGATTAACAAGTATGTGACTTGTTTGTGAAACTCTTTACTTGTATGGTTATTCTAAAGTTGTCCCTAGTCGGAGTTCATGTGAGGACACACGTGAATGATGGATTAGCACATGTATCGGTTGATGACCATGTTTCATGTGTCATAGACATGGAGATGTCAAACCAATAATGTGGACACATGTTTAGAACATGGGGTTGGACCGACCCAACATGAGACATAGCTTTATACTTATGGTTCTCTCTGCACAATGTGTACGCCTTGTCCTTAGACTCGAGATTGTCGCATGTACTTGAGATGTGAATAGACCTACTTAGGGGCTATCAAACGCTACTCGTGAATCGGGTAGTTATAAAGGTAGCTTTGGGTTTGTCATGAAGCATCTTTGCGAGGCATGGTCGATCGAGATAGGATTTGCCCTCTCTACCGAGAGATATCTGTGGGCCTCGGTGATCGGATCCGAGAAATGCATGGCCATGCTACTTAAGGTTAAGAGTTAACCTAGTAAGGGATTAGGATCACAGGATCGAGAAAGGGCGGTCGACTTGGAGCTCGACCAAATATCGTGAGGCAAAGGGATTGGCATGTACATAACGTTGTGATGGTTCGTCCGATATGATCTTTACGTGCGTTTAGGAGTTGGCACGTCTTGCTAGAGGTCGCTACCAACTATCGACCAAGTATGTGTACTTGCGTCATGTCTAAACATACGTGAACCTATAGGGTCACACACTTAGGGTGAAGCCTAATTCGGATTGGATCCGATTAGATCGGGCATTGAGTCCTAATGGGCCTCTATTCGTAGAAGCCCATTATAAGGACGTCTATAAAAGGAGGCGGCGCATCGGTTAAGGGTTGAGTTTTTCGTGACATCCCCAAACCCCGCCGCCACCCCTCCCACGCCCTAGTCGCTCACGCGATCTAGTAGTCCGGCGTCGTCGCTTCCTCCCGTACGTGTGGATACCTTTGGAGGCGCCGCATCCGTGGCGTTGGGACGAACCGCAAGAAAGGAGGCATGCGTGGGACACCGCGACGAGGACGCAGGAAGTAGTACGACTACTCGCCCGACGCATCGCATCAATCGAGTACGACTACACCGCCCGACGCGTCGCATCAACTTCCGCACCTGCGCGTCTAGTGGTAAGACCGTGATCTATAACTGCAGTGATCTTGGTTTACGGGTAGAATTTTTAATTTGCGCTAGTGTAGCCTACCCGTTTCCCTACAATCCGAAAACTGCTCATCCCCATACTCTGAACAACAATTTAAGTAAGATTGATTACATTGTTAGCAAGACTTGTAGTGTATCGTAATATATTATAAATGCAAGGCTTTTCAAAGAATATGGCTCTACGCTACAAGTTATTTTCAGCATGAAGCTATTTTTGTTTGCAATACCGATATGTATTATTTTGCAACAGAATTTTAAAGAGCAGTTGATATGTAATGAAATCTCAAGTATATAACTTTAATAAGAGTAAAACACAACCCTCCATGGTTGTGAACAACAACACACTTTTAGCCATAGACATGGCACCCATGACAATAACAACAAAAACCATCCCCCTCATTTTCCAACAAAACCGTTTTTACAAAAGTAAAGACTATACCCGATGTGACTACACTAAGCATGCTCATGACCGTGAGCATGGCTACTTAAATAGATTTATACTCTGCAGAGGTGTACAACTTTACCCACAACATACGAATTCTCTAGTTTGTCTAGCATCCGTCGATACCACCGCTCACTATCCTTTGGTCAGCAGTCTAGAACACGTATTGAAGCCTTTACATCACCTAGTCCTAACCTTACACTAGCCCAGCGAATGAACACCCTCACTTCACCTGGGTGCACCCTTGTCTCAGTAAGGCATTCACCGTTGTGTCGGCAAGCTTTGTTCCCAACGTCTCGGTGAAGGGAGCCCTTTTGAACATGCCTACACTGGTCATGCTCACACTACTACAGCCTACCAACGTGCAAAGCTAGTTTTCAATGATTTAATTAGCTAAGGCCGTCCCATGTCGTTGTCTTCAACTGAGATAATAACAGAGAGAAGAAAAGTAGCACTAGGCAGTTGCAGTGCTACGCAAAAAATTATGTGTATTCTTCCTCCCCGTGAGTTCATCTCCCTCGCTCATGTGCGAGTGCTACTTTCTCTGATTTCACCAACAATTGGTATCAGAGTCTGAGTTCTTGATCCATGTATGCCCAAGATCATGTCGTGCTCTCCGGGAAGTGGTGTCACCAGTGACGAGGCGACGTCGAGCCAAACCATCGTTACCAGTGGTGATCAGTCGAGGGTACCGGAAAGAGAAAGCAGCGTCTCTCTTCAATACGACACGTGGGATATCAAGAGCAACTACGACACGTGGGATGTCAAGATAAAAGTGTTCATGAAGACCCAAGATGTTTGGGAAGCTATGGTGACCGATGACGTTGATGAGAGCAACCATCTTCCAAGGAGTCCCGAGGAGACCCTCCTCCTACTCGCCGAAAAAGGAGACTATGAAAGCTGCGTGGGACACGCTCAAGACGATGTACGTCGACATCGACCGCGTTAAGGAGACGTGCGTGCAAACCCTCAAGAGCGAGTTTGAGGGTTTGCGTATGAAGGAAACGTAGTAGGTGAACGATTTCGCTGTGAGATTGACAACTCTCGTCAACCAAATTCGTGATCTTGGTGACAAGATGGAGGAGAGCTACGTCGTGAAAAAGCTTCTTCGCGCCATCCCGAGTAAGTACCTGCAGATTGTCTCAACTATTGAGCAATTTTAGGACTTAAAAACAATGATGGGGAAGAAGCGATTGGCCGTCTCAAGGCGTATAAGGAGCGTCTACACAGTATGAGCGGCAACAACGACGACGAAACATCTTCTTCTAATGCGCGTCGAGTGGGAGGCCCAATCGGCAAAAAATAAAGATGACGAGCCCGACAACTTTAATAGCAATGGTGGCCGAAGCCGCAGGAATCGTAAATTTGAAAAAGCTAAAGTAAGATACTGCAACTGCAACAATTATGGGCATTTTGCTTCCGAATGCCGCAAGAAGAAGGAGGGAGGAACAAGCGCATCTCGTGGAGGCGAATGCCAACGATGAACCGACGCTGCTATAAAGCCATCTTGATATGGGGGATTATTAGAAATAATCAAGAATGAGTGCATTGTGTATTAGTGTTTTGCATGGTAGAGTTAGTGGGGCTAGTGGCCAGCTAATTAGTTAACAAAGTAATTAACTAATGCATGTAGTGGAGCTAGTGCTTGTAGTGGAGGTAGTGGTCTACTTGAATGTGTTAGTGAGGATGTTACATATCATATTGTAGCTATTTAGCCTCTTGTAATCGTTGTCTTCAGTTGAGAGAATAACAGAGAAAAGAAAAGTAGCACTAGGCAGTTGCAGTGCTACGCAAAAACTTCTGTATATTCTTCCTCCCCGTGAGTTTGTCTCCCTCGCTCGTGTGTGAGTGCTACCTTCTCTGATTTCGCCAACAATATTTAGGTCGAAATGGGTGTGTGGTGCCTGTGTGCGTGTGCACGTGTCTTCCTTTTAAACGAAAAAAAAAACAATGTGATGAGACATCAGGATACACGACAGAGAAGATGTATGAATTGATCATATCCATTGAATTGAAGTGATCGACCCCCATAATGTTGCACAAGCAAATGTGATGAGCAAAACCAAGAAACACTTGGTCCCTCCTGACGAGACAAGACGAGCAAGAACACACAGCCAAGATTTTCCTTCTCCTGTCGTACGTGTCCACCCTAATGGCTCACCACGACACGCCACGTCTTCAGCTCCGCGTCATCCTAGTAGAAGATGATGGTAGCAACGGCAGCAGCAACGCCGGCAATGGCAGCGCCGCTCCCGAGAGCTGCAGCACCAGAATGCTCGGCATCAGCCGGGCCCTCAGCAGGTCCATCGGCGGCAGCGGTGGACGCTGCGGCGGTAGATGGCTCCGGGGGACTAGACACCTCATCGGAAGCAGTAGGCGCACTGGCATTTGGTGCAGAGGTGGCCTCAGAGCTCTCCGTAGTCGGCGCAGCAGCCGGACCGGGCTTACTGGATGCCGGGGCGGCAGCCTCAGGGGCCTTAGCCGGAGCTGCCTTGCTGGCAACCTCGGGTGCCCTGGCGGGAGTGGTGGCCTTGGACGCCTTTGGCGACTCCGCGGGGGCCTGTGCCCCGCCGAGGGCGGCGACGGCGAGGATGTAGAAGAGGATTGCGACCGTGGCGCGCGACATCTTTGTTGAGCTGGGAAGAGTCGGCGGCGGCGCCGCGGCACGGAGGAGGAAGGTGTGGATTGAGGGGTGAGGAGGCAGGGTGTGTGGGTTTATTTCTGGCTTTGTGGGGTGGATTGGAAATGAGAAGAGGGGAGAATTTATAGGCGGCGTGTTGGCCGCAACGGGAGAGCTTGGGAGGATGGGAGGAACTCGCGGGAGAGTTGGTGGTGGAGATGGGCGTCCGGGGATCGGTGGTTGCCGGCTGTTGCGCGCCAAACAATCTCGAAACGGCCATGGAACCACTGAGACTGATAGCTGTTGCGAGTGTAATTTGGACCATCCGGTGGATGGTATGTCCCATGGGAGCCTATATTGGGCCAAAGGATTATTGGGCCTTTCGAGCTATTCGTTCGCACGATCCAAATGCTTTTCGTCACAGAGTATATCTAAGACTATTGCATTTCACCAAAAAATAAAAACTCACAATATGGTTGTATTACAGCTAGGGATCAGACTATCCTCTCATATATTACCGTAGAAGGAAAGGTAACAAGTTAAAGGAGGAGAGAAATCACTTCTCAAGCTAAATTCAAATGCTTAATTTGAAATAAAATGGACCTGGGTTTCCCCACTTTTGCTCTAAAAAAAATCACTTCTCAAGTTCTCAATCCTGAGATGAACAATTTGTATATGTACATTCAACCATGCCCATAGACCTTAACACAGTAACTACCATATCTATCTATGGAGAGACGATAGTACCATTGCCCAACAACAAAACACGGGTAAGTGTGCTAATCAACAAAGGTGAGCCCATAACCGAATAAATATGGTTTCCAAATTAAATTACTGTCCAGTTTCCAGTGCTAGATCGATTACCACCAGAACGGTTTCACACACGAATCAACTAAAGCCCACACTTATAATTACATCAGAGATTAAGCATTATCATACATACACCAGAATATGCACTTCGCGCATCATAGTGCAAGGACCTGCAGCCTTAACCGTGCCTCCGCAGCTAAATTCAAGTGCTCTTCGTTCAGGTTCTCTCTTGCAGCAGCAAGAGCTTCAGCATATGTAACTGTTTCCTGCTCTATCTTCTCGACCTCAGTCTTGTCAATTTCGCTCTGACAGAGAAATGTGTAATAGTTAGCTCAAGAGAGTCAATATCCAAAGAGGGTATCTTCACAGTTTGCGGAGTTAAAGTTTTTGTGGTAGCATTCATAATGATCTCGCAAGATGAAACACTCACAAGTCACATAATTTACATATCTTGCCGAGAGCGTTACACCAATTATTTTGATAATCTGAAGTTCCTAGTCTAAACTGTTACTTGTTACTGAATTTCCTTGGTAGAATCCAAATTTTACTCCTATATGACATGATTTTGAAGCAACTGGTACTGAAATTCCGCTTTGTTTTCTCAATCCCTTGCCGAAAAAAATTAAGAACTTATAAATGATACAGTACCACCATAATATTTTTACAGAGCTAACCAGCGTAGAATATTTCAAAATACTAAATTGCAAGTAGGCTTTTTTAACAAAAAGTTAGGAGTACATAGAACAACATCGTAACATCAACCTTGATCACACTTGTATTGGTTCAAGAAGATTAACCTCCAAAGGTAGGTTCAAGAACATGGTCAATAAGGCGTCGCCTAAGCGGCGCTTAGGCGATAAGACGATCAGGAGCTCACCGCCATGTCGTCACCTTGCCAAGAAAGTCTATGGCGTCCGCCTCACGGACATGGCAATATGGCATCCCCATAGCGTCGCTTAGGCGGTGTGTGGCGTCGGGAATGGCCAAGGCGGACGCCATATACATGAAGCATTGAAGAGATGGGGACCAGTGGGGAAAACTTGTCGTGTGCGTGAAGCACTGAAGCCAAACCCTAGCATGGTAGCGCCGCCTCCATTCTCGTGGTGCCACCATCCCCGAAGGCCGGGAGGGAGGGGGAGGCAGGAGGCCAGGTCGCCGCCGGTAGGGGGATGCAGGGGGAAGGGAGGGAGGCGGGGTCGCATCAGCGTGAGCGTGTGCGTGTGCTGTGAAGAGAACAGAGGAGCGATTGCTTTATGCTCTGTTGCTCTGCTACTGTGCTGATCATTGAACTACTACTGTGCTGATGGCTGAAGTGCTAAACTGATAGTTACTTCTCTCTATTGCAGAAGCAAAAAAAAAAATGGTAAGTGCAAGTATGGCATCCTCCGAAGCCGTGTATGATCCAAATACCAATCTTAAACGGAAGGCAAAGAAGAGCAGTTGGAAAGATGATGGGTGCTACATGGGCTCAAGAACTGGCAACATCAAGGTATGCATGTGCTACTAAAATTGCTGATTTAATTTGCTGTCATACTAGGTTAGGATGTGTGTATGGCGTCACCTCGCCGCGCACCTTAAGCGCTTTGGCAGTAAAAAGGTTGTGAGTCACCGCGCCTCGCCTTATCACTTTAATAACCTTGTTCAAGAATCATAGTGTACTCACCACTGATTGAAGTGCCTCTAATTCATATGATGATGGTATGCTACCATCATAGCAATCACCAGAAACATTCTCCGAAAGATTTTTAAATAATGCCATCAATGAATTTATCTCAAATTCCATATTGGACACATCCCCTTGAAGATCTTCAACTTTCTTATTTGACATCTTTACCTCCCATTCCAATTTCTCTAAAGATGCTTGCTTGTCTGCAAGCATAATCTACAGAAGGGAAAAAGACAGAAATGTCACAAGAAAATAATATAGGCTTTTAGCTATGAATCAGACATATAACACAAGAAAAAGAAGAGAACTCTCACTATGTAATTTTTTTCCAAGGTTGAGCAATATAATTATCATCTGACAAGTTGATTCGTGTATAACTGTATATGAAGAGAACATATCTTATTCAACTAAACGGCAAAAGCTGGAATGTGCAAAACAAAGGCCAATCCTGTGTAAGAGAACAGATCTGTAATTTGCAGTATGGTCAAAATGAGGATTAAGAACTTTGGACAAACTGCACAGCATGGACTGCATAGTAGTAAACAAAACCAAAGCTACAGAGATGTGGAACTCTCTAAGAAAGCTGTGAACCAGAATAACAGATGAGTAAATGTGAGTGCAATACAAATTAGTATTGACCACAAGCAGCTGCTTATGTCTGCTATTTGTGTTTAATTTCTTCAATTTTGAAAGCTAGGTGACATAATGCAAACTTTGATGGGGGTGTACAAAAGCATCTAACTCTTTATTTTTATGCTCTAATTACAAAGACAGTATCAACTTTCTACAGATTTTATCAGAATCATCATGTTTTGAATGACAAGGGTGTGACAGTCCAAATGTAGCAACTAATGTTAGATACATAAAGCAAAATTGAAAGAAATTTAGTACAAGAATTCAGAAAAAAGAGGAAAATTAGCTTATTCATCCAGAATATAACACAACATAGTTACAGGTGGGCAGCAATTCACCTTTGCATTGTGCAACTGAGAATTGGTAGATTTGATCAAAGCTTCTTTCTCAACAACCTGGCGTCTGAGCTCATCAATGGTCGAATATGCTGCATTCATCTCACTTGCTGAACTCTCCGCAGATCTCAGGGCCTCCTCTTTTTCAAGTAGATTCTTCTGCAGCTCATCGATCTGCTCACGTAGCAAAGCCAACTCATCCTTGGGTTTATTTTCAGCTCCCGAAAGACCCAATGGCGCAACTGAGCCGTTCTCACCATTGGAATCTGGGGTACTCTTCTTGACCGTATCTCCAGGATCTCCCCGCTTTTTCGCCGACACACTTTGTGGTGTCTTCCCACTTTTCAAATCACCACCCTACAAGAATCAACACATCCATCCTTAAGGTTCATCACTATGAAAACCAAAGGGAACTGCTCATGAACAAAATAGAGTGATCTATGTAATCTCAATAAGACTAGAAAATTTGACCAAAACTAATAAAATTGCAAGATCTACCTCTGTAAATCATACCACGACTGTCAAAATGTCTAGTCTGAATAAGAAAATAAATCCCACATTTGAACGCATTCTTGAAAATCCTAACCACCGGGGTTAGGACCCCGACACTTGAACCACTCACAAGTCACAATTCAAAAAGGGGAAAGTACATAAAATTCAAACATAAGCATCTATCACCAGAATAAATTTAACGAACCCACACCACCCAAGAAACCAAGGGCTAAAATAGAGAAAGCTGCGTGTCACCTTCTTGGCCGGCGCCGGCGTGTACACCAGCGACGCGCGCCGCGAGTACGACGGGTTCGTCCTCCGATCCTGCAGCAAAAATCCAAGAAACCCCACCAGGTCAGACAGGTCACGAGCCCCGCTAGAGGCTAAAACCCTCGAAGCCCGGCGAGATCTGCGCCGCGCGCCACCCACCGACGCGCTCACCATGAGGGACTCCACGAGCGGCACCATCTCAACCAGGTTCTTGAACAGCACCCGATCCACGTTCCCGCCGCCCTCGCCGGCCGCCCTGCCGGCGCTGGCGCCGCCCTCCGCCGGCTGCGGCTTGTGGGATCGGTCGAGCATTTCTTTCCTTTCGTTTTCAAATCGAATCGAAGTCGAAACGGTTGCGATGGAATGGAATTGGGGTGGGTGGATTGGGATTTTGGGAATGGGAAACGGCTGGGAATGGAGTGGTTGGGTCGGGGTTTAAAGCTGCGGCTTTTCTGGGTCGTTGGATTCGGTCGGGGTTTGGATTCCTACCGGGCAGCTTTTAAGAGGCTTGCAGGGGAGCCTAACTGGAAAATGCCTGCCTTTGGTAAAGGAGAAGGCAGGAATGAAGAAATGCTGGGCCACCGGCAGTCATGGCGACCGTGCCGGTACGGCCCAATAATGCTTGGTCTAATAAGGCTCGTCGGCTAATCGGGTTGGGTTGTGCTGTCCTACGGACTTGAGTCCTGACCAAGGCATGGTACGTTAGGGTGTTCGTTCGGTATTTTTGGTAAATACGGTTCAGTAAATACGGTGTTGTTAGTTTGGTAAATATGGTATTTTTAAATATACAGGTTCGATATCGGTAAATCCTAATTTATTTCGGTACGGTATCGGTAAATACCATATTTACCAAAGTTGCCGTGAATTACAAACGAGTGGTCACATTGTATCGCTCTTACTGGAAGCCTGAAAGTGCATGCAACGTGAAAATGCACATGCACATCAGAACATGCACCACTGCATAGCACCACACCACACGTCCTCTGTGTGCTCTCAAGCAAAGTCAAGATGCATTGCACATGCACTTGGACAGCAGTAGCTTGAATATGACGGTCCGTCACAGCGCCAATCACAATGCCACAGCAGCCAAGCACTCCCGCAGCAGGCCTAGGTGCCCGGCGCCCACGACAGCTAGCAGGCCAGTGGCCCAGGCGCCCGGCGGACATCGCCCAGCGGACTGCGGAGAGCGGACAGCACCACTGTGCACTAGCGGTTTGATCGGTTTGTTTGGTTTTTAGCTGGTTTTTACCTTAAAAAAACCAGATTTCTGAAAATCGAATCGAATACCGGTCAAACCGAGTTGACCGGTACAGTTCGGTTTATTCGGTTCGGTTCAAAATTGAACAGCCCTATGGTACGCTGGTGCCTCGGGCACGGCCTAGTTGGCCACACAAGTCGTTTGTTTAGGCCGTTTTGCTCAAAAAATTTGAAAAAAATAAAAAAAAATTCAATAAAATCACAAAATTGTGTAGAATTCAAAAATACATATGAAAATTGTAAAAAAAATGAGACAAACATATTGAAAATATAATAAATATTTTTATTAATGTTTAAATAGTTATCTCATTAAAACATTTTCCAAGTAAAAACTTGGCAAAGGAAAAGGAGTATAACCTATAGCTCTATATGCATTCATGTTCTAAGTGTCGCTGTCTAGATAAGATTTTCGAACACGTCCGCCAACTCTGGATTTTCTACAGAGTGTTGTGTCTATAAATTAGCTTGTTCCCAGTCTTTCACAGTTAGAAGTATCTCCATCATCTCATGAGATGTGTTCTTCTTTCCTCCAATATTCTTTCAGAAAGACTAAAAGTAAACTCGAAGGAAACTAACGAAACAAGAACAGTTAAGACATCACGTGCAAATATGGATAGCACATGATATGTTAACTTATGGCCATACCACCATTGCAAAATTTCAACGCCTTTTGCGTTGAAATCCACCATATCGTTGTCCAGATAACCGGATAGTTCAGAACTCTTTTGGTAGGAGGTTGGTCTTGATTGAGAAGGTGTCGCTGAAGGACCCCAGGACTTGGAGGAAGAACCTGCACCCCAGATCATTTGTCTTGTTATCTGAGGTGGGTGGTAGTGGAGGTCGTTGCAAGCAAACTTTGATGAGGCCCTAGGTGCATCTACTACAATGGCCAATATCCCTAAGTTGCAAGTGTGTGCTAAACCTCAAGTTGAGCCTATTATGCATCAATGGAGAAAGAAACAAGAACAAGGTTCAGCCAAGAGCAAGGAGAGGGAGGTAGGCCGAAGGGGGAGCTTGACCGAACATGGGAAGACACAAGGACTGAAGGCTTTGCATGTTGGAAAGTTTGCAAGAGAATTCGGCTAAGAAAATACAAAGGAGACAAATTCAAACTCAATTCTGAAACCAATGCCTTTTCAGCCTAAGAATCTGAAATGGATTTGGATTGGAGCAATTCCAATTCGAATCTTTCTTTAAGAGAGATTAATTTTGAAATTTCTTATCATAGGATAGTTTAATTTATATTCAACAATTACTGTAGTTTAAATTTTGAATTAAAATAGGATTGGGTCGGATTACTGTTCACATGTGCTATTTCGACTCAAATTACTGTAGCCGGCTCTGATTACTGTTCACCATGTGTACTGTTCATCAGGACTATCTATTTAGGGTTAGACCCCCATTGTAAGCAAATTAGAGTTGAAAATACAGAAAAGTCACATGTTTGTGTGGCGCAAAATGAATACATGCGCTTTGGAAATTCCCATCTACAGTTTTGTGATTACGTGAATATTGGAGGGTGGTTTTTCTTCTAAGATCCGTAATTCCTTGTGGATTATCTCACCAATTTATAGCATCCTCAATTGCTCACGGTTTGATGTTGTTCTTCGGGTTTGATTTTGTTTATCTCTTCGGATTGATTCAACATCAACCAAGTATTACTTGGTTTGGACATACACTTGTTCTTCCTTTTTGCTGAACCAAGGAGGAAAGTTGTGGTTTTGCTTCAATCAAGATTGAAATACAAGTGCCATGAAATATTGGGCCACATTACGCATCAACACACGTTGATCCGTATCATCTTAGTATTAGAGCGTGGTTGATCACGGTACGTGTAATTTTTTTTGGTACTTTGAGGTTGATCATCATGTCGATTACTAGCAAGCGTGGTTCCAATGGTGGATCAGACGAGGAGCCTATGTACGGTGATACCCTATTATCGGATGTATGTGCTCAATTTGATGCTACTACCGGCTATTTTCTTCGATGCGAGAAGTTGTTACGCCATCAACTTGAAGCTCAAATCCAAGAGGTGCAAGACACACTGAACGATCGTCTCAACGCAAACAAATGACGTATGATGGAAGGTTTTGACAATCTAAACCTTGCTATCCGTCGCTTGGAGGAGAGGCTACCACCGCCACGAGGAGCTAATGTACCAGTGCTGCCCCAACCACAACATGGACGTGCACAACGTGTTGTACGCCATGTTGGCGATAACTTCTACACTGCTGATTCGGAGGAGGCTATTTCGGTGATCGTGTAAGACATCAACAACATCCACGACTGTAGGATCAAGAATAACCGACTAGATGGGGAATATGAGGTTTCTAAATTTAATCGACCAAATTTAACTTTTAGCAACGCAGTTCTAACAAAGCAGTGTAGAAACAAAAAGTAGAACTAAATAGCTACTCAGGATAGTGAAGCAAAGTCAATACAAGATACAATTCTAGCTAAACAAATAAATCACAGTAGAGAAGTTAAAATTGTAAATGCGGAAAGTAAAGACAGGAGATAATCACAGTGAGGACAATGAAGTTTTTCCCGTGGTATCGAAGACCCAAGTCTTCACTAGTCCACGTTGAGGAAGCTTGAATCAATCAAGCCGGCTCCACGAATTAAGCCTTCCCTCGATTTCACTGGTGGTTGTTCTTTCTCCACTCCAGAGATGGTGAACACCGAACCACTCGCAATTGGCACCGAGTCTCTTCACAATCTTCTTGAAGAGATCACGTATAAACTCCCGCCAAGCCGTCTAGGTGCTAACAGCACCAAGAGTAATAAATCATAATCTTTGCTTGACAGCACTCAAGTGCAATGGATCAAACTAGAATGAATGCACTTGAAGTTTTGCTCAACAACCTCACAATGAATACACAAGTGTAACTGAGGTGTGGAGTGAATACTCTTAGCTTAAGAATGTAAATATGTAAACCCTTTTTTGTCCAAGAGTAGGTAGAGGGGTATTTATAGCCCCCCACAACCAATACGGCCGTTGAGACCAATTTACAAAGAAAAATAGCACAAACGGTAGTACCACCATTGAACGGTCGGTACTACCGCACCATCCCAAAACAACCTGTAACGGCTAGCATAGACATGCATTAAATGCTCTAACAAAGCCATTAGAAATTCGGCGTGGTACTACCGCCAACAATCATGCGGTAGTTCCGATTTAGTGGAGGTTCCGATTAGGAGCAGGTACTTCCATTTTTCTTGAGTTCCAAAAACATCGGTACTGGAAATAACGTACCACTACTTAACCATCAGAGGAACCGAGAATGCGGTAGTTCCGCGAGTTGAACTCCGGTACTACCGTTCCTCAAAAGATCAAATCAACTCCGAAAAACATATGTTCTATAAAAAACGTACCGCCACTTATTTCGGATGAATCGGAGTTACAGTAGTTCCGCTAAAAGCACTGCGGTACAACCGTTCCTTGATAGAGCAAACAGATTCCAAATAACAAGTGTTCTGGAAAAAATGTACCGCACAAAGATCGGTGCTACTACCAAGCGGTAGTTCTGCAATTTGAACGTCGATACTACCGCGTATAAAAAAATACACAGAACATCTCTCAAAGGAAGTGTCCAAGTGGACCCCAAAAAACATTTTAACTTTAACGGAATAGGGGTTTTGACCACATGACTTGGAACACTTCTTGAACACTTCAAGAACTTTACGGTAGTTTCCTAAAAGGAGTTGTGGTACTACCATTGAACGGTAGTTCTGCCAAGTACACTGCGGTACTACCGTTGAGCGGTAGTTCCGCTAAGTATATTTTGGTACTACCGTTTCACTTGAGAAACACCAGAGATTTCTTTTCAACACAACCTCCAAGTATGCATAATCCTAGATTGATCCATTGTACTTAGGAACATGTTATCAAGTTACTAGTTGTGATCCCTCTTAATAGTACGGCACCTAACCTATAATCTGGTCTTCCAACCAATTCTTCTGAGACCGGTAAACAAAAAAAGATCCTAAACTACTTGTACCTTGTTTTAAGCCATATTGATCTTCATGTTGTCCTCAAGCATGTATTTCCTTGTAGTTGTGTTCATCATTGGGACTAAACCTTTTTAAACACTCAATAATCACATTAGTCCCATAAAACATATTGTCATTAAATACCAAAACACTTTTTAGGGGTCTAGATGCTTTCAATCTCCCCTTTTTTTGGTAATTTGATGACAACACTATCAATATGTGAGAAGAATAAATTTTAGAATATACCACTTGTTTGACAGTGAGATGTATATTCTTGTTGAGGCTTGAATAAAATAATTCTTGCAATAAGCTTAAGGAAGTAAGAGAATTATTTGCTTATTAAAGTTATTTAAGATAGCTCCCCCTAAACATGTGCATAAAAGAGTTTTGTAAACACATGAAGACATTGAATATGACCAAGAAGGTAGATTGCAAAGTCAAGCATAAACATGGAGTCATACCAAGACACAGGTCATATTATAATAGCAAACATTTTAGCACAAGAGTCATAGATGCACATAAGAGCTAATCTTCTATTCTTTTTTTTCTATTCTTGTCCTTGCACTCTTTTATTCTTCTCCCTTTCTTGTTCTTGCAATCTTCTCCCCCTTTGGCATAAAAAAGAACCAAAAATGTCACGCACAAGAGCTCCGAAGGCTTGGTCTGAGTGAGGTTGTTCTGCTGATGGATCTTCAGGAGAAGTGTGATCTTCAACAAGAGTAGCAGATGGCTCTCGCGGGGAAGGTGCATCTTGATCAATGACTGAAACTTGATCTTTAAGGAAACGAGTCAGGGAAGATGGAGCAATATGAGCCTGAGGAGTTGGAGCTACTGAAGATGAAGCAGTAGGAACCACTAGAGTTGGAGAAACTGGAGCTTCTTGTGTTGAAGAAGCTGGAGCTACTAGACTTGAAGTGGAAACTCCTAGAGATGAGTTAAAGCGACGACGAGTAAAGCGCTAAGGAGTAGATAGAAGTCTTTCCACAGAAGAGAGTGCTTCGATAGGCGACTATCTTCTTTGTTAGTCTCATTCGAAATTCTAACCGTCTTTGTCCTCATCTCTGTTGAGTGACTTTAAGTTGTAGTGATTGTTGAGAATAAAGCTGCTGATTTTTGAGAATTTGAGCAAGCACTACTTGATTTCGAGCAACCACTGCATCTGCCTCTTCTGGAACATGTTGCTCTTGCTGTCCTTGTTGTACTGGTTGCTCCTGAAAAATGATGGGAGGATCTTCTCTTGGCTTGTAAGCCTAGATCCCAAACCTCCATGATACTCAAACTTGCTAAGTATCAAAGCTATGATATAGGGAGCATAGTAAATCCTTTTAAGCTTATCATTCTTCGAAGAAACTATGCCTCTGATTATGACATCCACCACATCAAACTTTCTCCCATGCATAATGTTATCAATGATGTTCCATGCATGTCCCCTTACAGCATCAAAATTCCCACTCTTGGGAAGAATAGTATGATTAATGATTCTATTTATCAGACTGGGAATGGGTAACAGACCATGAATTTTCTCTGGTGTGACCCTGACATTTCTATCATAGAAGTCTGTCAAAGCTGGGACTAGTAGAGCAGGCCTGTCATATAACTTCTCCCAATTGTTAGATGGTGTTCTCAGGATACGCTCAAAATCAGCTTTGGTACCCTCCAAGTAGCTTGTCACAGTTACCCATTTCATATTTGAAAAGTTTGAGGAGACATGCACTGTGGCATAGAATTGTTTTATGATCTCTTCATTGTAATCATTTCTGAGAGCTACAAGATCATGAAGACCAACTTTCTGAAACAGCGGATACACACCATTGTATTTTTCTAAAGAGTTGAT
This sequence comes from Ampelocalamus luodianensis, assembly GCA_036346255.1. NCBI lineage: Eukaryota > Viridiplantae > Streptophyta > Magnoliopsida > Poales > Poaceae > Ampelocalamus > Ampelocalamus luodianensis. Next base: position 22,963,174 of record CM070628.1, on the reverse strand, counting down.
GTGCTGCCACTTTATCCACTTATGATCTGCAAACTTTCTGTGTTGTCCATATAGCTGCTCATAGACTTGTTCTTGAAATCTAGTGTGTAATCTTGGATTGATGGAGTTTGAAGGAAAGTTGTACTGATTCTTGTTGCGCAGGTTAGTATTATCTTCAGCTGAAATTTTTCTTAAGTCAATTTGAGGTTCTTCTGGATCTCCCATCTCCCCATCAGAATGAATCTGAACTTCTGGCTCTGTGTCAGAATGAGACCCAGATCCGAACCCAGCCTGTGAGGACCTTTCCTCACTTTCTGACTCATTCGATGTTGGTCTTGCTCTTGTGTTGACTTTCTTGAACTGGATCAGCAAGAGATTGAGTTGAAGAAGATTAACCTCTGGTGGTGATACCTGACTTGCGAGACAAACCCCTTGTTCTTGGCATCTTGACAAAGATATGATAGATAAAAATCAATCAAGGCGGCTTTAGAATTGTTAAAGAGATGAACTTGTTGTTTTGGTCACTAATCATGATGGAATCGCAGTCACTGGCTAGATTCTAGGGCATGAAAATTTTTATGTCTTTGATGAAGTGAATCCATAAATAGATGCGTAAGCACCACTAGACATAAGATACTCTGTATTTGCCCGAAATAACAGCATCAAATCATCTGCATTTCAATTTTTATCCGAAAAGACCTAGGGTTTCAAGAATAGGGTAAAGAGAGGATTTTACCTTGTGAAACGAGGGAGAGAAACCCTTAAAGATGCAAGAAATCATCAGCCAAGGAAGAAATCCCAAGCAGATTTGAAGATTTTTCGGGGAGGTTTTAAGTGGAGTTCTTCGGGGGAGAGAAGAACAGACGAGCGGAACGACTAGTTTGATGAGAGTAGAAGAGAAAACTCCGAAAGCGGTTAAGTCCTTTTACACAGAATCGGTAGTTCCGCAAATACCGATCCTCCTGGAGCTTTCAACAGAGAGCTCAGATGGAGTAGATTTTGATAGAAATACAAATGATCCCTAGTGTTGCATTTAGACAAGAATCATTTAGGATCATTATGTATTGGAACGACTTATGTCTATTTAAGAACATAATTTTTTTTATGAGCATAGATATCCTTTTAATAGAGAAGTAAAATACTTTTTTATAAAAACCTTTAGATAACATCAATCAAGAGCAACGTGCATGAAGCATGAGTTCAGGCATTATTAGAATAGTCTATGACATTTAATTCATTCCTCAACTTACAAAAACGGCTTTCATCTAATGGTTTGGTGAAAATATCTGCTAATTGGTCTTTAGTGCGAATGTGGCTAATGACAATGTCTCCCTTGCCAATATGATCTCTTAAGAAGTGATGGCTTATATCTATATGCTTGGTTTTTGAGTGTTTGACAGGGTTATTGGCTATTTTCACAGCACTATCATTATCACACAAAATAGGCATTTTATCAAATTTGATTCTATAATCCATCAAGGTTTGCCTCATCTAGAGTAATTGAGCACAACAACTACCAGCTGAAACATATTTGGCTTCAGCAGTGGATAGGGCTACGGAGTTTTGTTTTTTGGATGACCATGATACTAAGAATCTACCTAAGAATTGACAACTACCTGAGGTGCTCTTTCTATCCATTTTGCAACCCGCATAATCGGAATTTGAATATCCAATTAGATTAAATTTAGCACCTTTGGGATACCATAAACCAATGCTAGAGGAATGCTTTAAATATCTTAGAATTCTTTTTACAGCCATCAAATGACATTCTTTTGGTGTTGCTTGAAACCGTGCACACATGCAAACACTAAACATAATATCGGGCCTAGATACGGTAAAATAAAACAAACTATCAATCATAGATCAATAAAGCTTTATATCTACAGGTTTACCTCCCTCATTTAGGTCGAGGTGACCGTTGGTTGCCATGGGATTCTTGATAGGTTTTGCATCTTCCATGCCAAATCTCTTGATCAAATCTTTTGTATACTTGGTTTGGCTCACAAATGTTCCATTTTTTAGTTGCTTGATTTGAAGTCCAAGGAAATAGCTAAGTTCTCCGATCATGGATATTTCAAATTCCCTAGACATCATATCACCAAATTCTTTGCAAAAGTCTTGATTAGTTGACCCAAATATGATATCATCAACATAAATTTGGCATATAAAGAAATCATCATCTAAGACTTTTGTAAACAAAGTTGAGTCAAATTTTCCAATTTTGAGTCCTTTTGAAACTAGAAAATCTCTAAGACGTTCATACCATGCTCTAGGAGCTTGTTTAAGATCATAGATGTAACACCCCAGCTCCACATGAGCCTAGAATATTACAAGAATTAAACCAACCAGAACATTCTATAAATTTTTCGACAGAACTTCCTTTGTATGAACAACAAAATCGAGGTATTAACAGATGACCATGGCATTTATTATTATTTCTATAATCCAAATCTTTCAAGCATAAGAAATAATCTAACGATTGTAAACAATTAACATCATTCTCATGACTATGAATAATCCAACAACCAACATCATAAAACATCCATAGATAGTCTCCACAGTTATTTATTCGAGGTGAAACTAAATAGCAATTGCATAAATGTGGTGAGGTAGTGCGTGTTTTCCAATGCCTACTCCCTCCCATGCATGACGTTCTTGCGAAGTACCTATAACAAAACAAAGCAAGGGTGAGCCATACGACTCAAAGCAAGTATCAACAAGGTTGCAACATTCACATAGACATAACATCTAAAAACAACTTTATTCAACACCGTTAAGACATTTCAAATATTTACATGATGATAATGCTATGCACACTTTGATCTTTATCTCGCCGCATTTTATGGTAATGCGGGGTATTCATCCGTCAATGATTACCCATGCTCGTGCCCTCCGCACGGGGACCAAAGCCTATACATCACATGTATAGGGACCTTTGCCCGTCATCACAATGACGGGACCTCTGATCCATTGCCCACATTCCATGAATGCGGGGACCTCAAGCTGTCATTACAATGACGGGACCTCAACAAAAAACTCTTGGTCACCACGTGACCAAGCCTCGATATGCTCCAACATGCATAAATACTACAACATCATATTTTCAATATCATAACTCAATATGTAGTCGGGTATGTAAACAATAGCATCATGAAGGAACCTTAAACATAACTCAAGCATCAACACAACTAGAATCATCTCCACAACACATTCACATGGCATTGATGAACAATACACCAACCAATCATGACATGCAACCAATTCTACACATAGACCCGAATACTTGCCTCAACCGCGTGAGAACGGCGGACGCGAAGTGGGTGCTGCCCTTGGGATCTCGCTGCCACCTGGACAAGAAGATAACCCCAAACTAAGAATAGCATACTGGACCAAAATCATACATCACATTACAATCGAAATCGCTAATCTTCTTATCACGTCTAGCTTTTCTAATTTCCAGCGAACGGTCACTGCGGACAGCAGACTTCAAAAATCCATAACTTTCTGCTCAGGAGTCCAAATAGGATGATCTTGGACAATCTGAAAAGGTAATTGAAATGTCTAAATAAACTTAGTTGGGGAGACCCTCTGATTCGGCCATCTACCAGACCTACCAATCTAATTAATCAGAGCAAACATTTCACGTCGGGTTTCTGGACAGCGACAAAGAAACTATCATAACTTTCTCTACGTTCGTCCGAATTCAGAGATCTTTAGCTTCCCTGAAAGCTAAGAGGATTAGCCCCATTTTTTGTTATGGTGAGACCCTCTGGAAACCCCTCTAAATAAGCGCTTCAATCAGGTTAACTAACACTAGCAAATCTGCTTCTCTCCAGAAACACAGAAGTACTAATAAATTCATAACTTTGGCTACCGAAGTCTGAATGACTTGATTCTTGTCGGCAATGAAAGGTAACTACGATAGCTACAACTTTCTAGGAGACACCCAGACCCAAATCTGCCTCTAACCTAATCAAAACTGACAAACTTCACTGCTGCAGAATACCGACGAACTGACACCCGAAAATTAGACAACTAGAAAATGACCTAAAGCAAAGAACCACGGGTTACCCTTGCCGAAACGAAGAGAGCACGCAGCGGGGATGAAGACCACCACGCTTCCGCTGCGGATCCCTTCTTCTCCCTCTTCTTCCCTTCTCTTCTTCTCCTTCTTTCTCTTCTTTTCTCCTTCTTTCTCTTCTTTTCTCCTTCTTCTTCCTCCTTGGCCGGGTGCAAGGAGCTCCTTCTCCTCCTTGGACAGCAGCAATGGAGGTGGTGGGAGATGGAGAGGCGCAAGGGAGGGTGGAAGGGAGGTGGAGAGGTGAGAGGGGAGAGGGGAGGGCGACCGGTTGGGAGTGGGAGGAGGAAAGGGGAGGAGGGGAGTAGGCTAGGGTTTGGGGAGGAGATCCCCTGGCCGGCCACCCGGATGGGCCATGGCCCGGGCCCAAGTTGCCGCCAAATTGCTCTTTCCCCCTCAAAAACTGCAGACCGACAACAATCCAATTAGTCCCTCCCGACGCCCGTTTGATCCTTCCCGAATAATCGACCTCTCCGAAATAAAAATTAATCTCTCCCGACTAATCGCTTAACACACTTTGGGTATTACATTCTACCCCCTTAACGAGATTCGACCCGAATCTAAGCGCCGATCTACGAAAGTAACCCGCGACTAGAACTTAACAACGGATACCAACGCGATCAACTCTTGCTAAACTTCGCTCACGCGAGACTCAATCTTTCAAGTGGCCTCTCTCAAATAGATGAGACCACAACACCGAGCGTAAACGACGTCCGTACTAACGCTCAACTCGGCATTTACGAGAATATTCATCAAAAGAGTCTCGGAGGTAAGATCCGCTTGAAGGTCAACAACGTTAACGAAACTCAACCTCCATATCTCTCGGTACTCACTAGGCACCAAACACGCCCGATGTTGCGTACACGCGTATGGACCGAGACGGTCCTAACGATACGCCAACTTTTGAATTCCGTAGCTAACTAAAATAAACCAAAGTACCTTGGGCTAACCTTCCCCTCAATGAACCACACAACATGCACACAGAACACGGAACTCTTGTTCCACCTCTCATTGAACTTTTCAATGAAACAAGAATCACCTCCTTTAACGAAACACACAAGCTGAATTCCCTTTAAGCAACTCTTTTCTGACAAAACTCATCTAAATAAGAAAGATTCACATCGCCATTATGCGTTACCGACTCAAGTACTACGAGGTCAAATCTAGAAATTGGAATTTCATCAAGGAAACCCTTCTACTTTACAAGTGGCGGGTTGCGAATAAGCGTCCCGAAAACCAACGGAGGAATCATTTTAAATGCCCAAATCAAAAACTTCATTTATTCTTCCTGAACCGATAAGAACCACACATACCAAAATCAAGTCAAACTCAACTTACGAAAGACATTGGTCAACAACACAAAACTCAAACGAGAATCAAGGAAACGATTCACTTCTTGAGGAAACAACGATTTATCAGTTTCTCTTTTAGGACTAAAATCTCTCTCAACTTTGGAATTTCAGTTCAGCGCATAGCACACTAACTCATCTCTCTTAACTTGACATTCTCAACGTTACGCTCAAGTCGAAATACATCATCCACACCTCTGTATAAAGGCTCTAACGACTCCACCAAAACTTTCTCTCAACAACTCCTCTATCGACATGATTAATTTGACAGATGACTTCCAATGCATCTCAAAATAGATCACACACGCAATCACATCACCTCAATCTTTTAGGAATAAACAACTTGGAATTCCAGCTATCACATTCATATACTTCATCAAAAGGGTTCTATCAACCATCATCCTATTGTTCGAAATTCACCCTTAATCTACTAACACCCTTAATCTACTTCCTCTACACATAATCATTGGGCGACCAAAGTTCTAGCATAAAAATAATGCAAGGCCCAAATTAAACTCCAAAACTCCTACAATGAACTTCTCATAAAGAAGATAGGAAAACCTCAGATTAAAATCCTAAAATTCTCACAGTCCATACATACTCGCGCATTAACATCAACATGAAAATATCTTCTTGACCCAATTATCTTTATAAAGATTCTAACTCTTAAAGAGTTACTTACTAAGTCCAAGTCTTTCCGGCAATAATACAACCATCCCGTCTATCTCATTAATCGACATGACGATTCGATTACTTTGTAATCCCCTCTCATTAAACCACACCATCAAGAATATCCTTCGCAACCTCGCAATACTACCAAATTGCGATACTCTATATAGTTGATCAAGATTTCCATGTTTTTTGATAATTCTAATGTTCCACCCGAAGTGAACAAAAGATCTTGGATCACAATCACTATAGGTTCTATTAGTTGTAACAATGCAATCAGTTTAACCTCCAAAGACAATCTTCTATTGAGATAAACTTCTCTCAAAGAACTATATTATGAAACTATTTCATCCTCCAATGCTCATCGAATAACTTCCAACCCAAAGTTTCACAACTTCATAGAATAAACACTTCGAAAGACCCTTGTGAAACGAATCAATGAATCCCTTCTCAAAAGAAAGACAAATGAAAATAATTTTCACCACATAGAAACATCTACCACTCGCGGTGAGCAGAGGACCAAGGGAAATAGTCGATTGGCAAAGAACTCGGACAACAAAGAAAGTCAACGATTGAGGGCACAAGTCCCACACGAAGGGAAGATCGAACCCCAAAAAGAAAAGGGTATTGCCTTTGAAAATTGATAAACTCTTATGGAACGCATAAGGTTTAAGTATACTCAAATAAGCGCAAGTTGCGAAATGACTTAAATCTCAAGCACTTAACTTCTCTCCTTCCTTTAACAAGGATAGTTATTCTCTGTGATTGCTATGTCACTTTGCCGACTTAAACATGATAAGCTCTTAAAACCCAAATCACAGGAACCACTCAAGAGCCAATAAAATCTTTCATCATATCACTTTGCTTGAAACAACCTCAATCACCACATAACGCATGAGGTCCACTGATCACAAGCGCAAAACTGAAACACTTTCACTAGATCAAAATTATGAAAGACTATCCAGTTACTTTATTTCTAAAAGAATCATCACCACACACACAAGTCACAATCTCTTACAGATAATCTTACTAACATCAAGAATGATCTACCCTTAACAAGACTCGTTATCGTCAACTCTTCCATTATCTGACTCTCCAAAACTTAACAAACTAATCCATACTACTTTATCATCTCATCTCCTATTGAGAGTCCACCAAAAGCGTTACAACCTCACTACAACAACCACTTTATTCTAGCGGAGGTCTACTACACAAATCAAAAGGTTTTACCAAAACCCTTTCATCAATGACATGCTATCATCCGACAATTCTACAATCATGTAAGCATAAGCCATCTATTAAATCATATCAATTTAACTCTTAGCGATGCTCAACACCAAACTTCAACACACAACAATTGCACTCCAACCATTGTTGTTATCAACTGGCTTCATCATGAAAATCTAGATGCTACCTACTTTTCCTTTCTAAATCACATGAATATGTGCAACCACATATTCAACGTTCCATCTCATGTTCATAATTTGGTGCAAAATCATACTAAAATTTCAAGAATCAAATATTCCATCAACCAAAAGTATCAACAACACTAAAACCAATTTCATGACATCATTCTATATAGAAGAATTATCCATAACTTCCCCCATAATTCTAGATCCACCGATACTCAATCCTTTAAATCTTTTGTACACAAATCCAACAATTAATCATGGTAAGAAATATATATATCTAGCAGCTATATATGGTCACCAAGTATCTTTAGAAAAATATAACTCCAAGATTAATATCTACTAGGGTAATTAATCTAGCAACTCCTCAACTTTCCCTTCCCTGACTTCATTAATCCATTGAGACCAAATATTCCAACAAGTTTAGCAAACTAAACAATTCTAAGGGTCAACCTTTCATCAATCTTCCACACTTCTTAATAACTCTCTGATTCCAATTAAGTGTGGTCATACTCTGATCACGGCTCCTCAAGAAGCGCTAGAGGACAACATCAACTTAATCAATTTCACTCGCAAGGATACTAGTTAGGATTTATTATGCACTACACTACAGTCACACCTTGATAACTCATATCATATCCATCAACTACTTTGTTTAGAACCTCGACTTAACCACGAGAAGACAACGCTAAAAGGTTTAACATTTTCTTTCATAAAGAGAACCGTTCAACTTTAACACCCAAAATACCAGAAGAGATTCATTAAGTCAAAGCCTCCACGTCTTGAAGGACTTACAAAGGAAACTTTCATTAACCAAAACATCAAGCGAATAAATGGGTCATACTTTCTAATGAGAAAGACATATCTCAATATAAAGGTCAAACTTGACAATCAACCAAGTTCACCACCGCAAGAATAACTCATCGGTTGGGAAACAATGATTGCTTTCTTGAACAAATCAAGCCAATGGAAACATATCAACATGAATAAAACTACTAACAGAAGAAAGATTCGTCAAACCCAACTGGACAAGAGTGACCAAATTAAATTCAAGGAAGAGAACAACGGTTTCTAATGATAATCTCTATTATCAAACTACGACGAGGGTGTAGCTTGGTAAAGGCGAGAGCCACAACACGACCTCAACCTCTCAACATGGGTTATCCCCACACATAATACTCATATAGTCACTTAATGAGCGGTCATACTCAAATCAAATCAGCAATCAACAATAAGATAAAGCGGAAGCGTAAATGCAATGCTTTGCCCATCCCCATCCTCGTGCACTAGTGTGTCAAATTTTTAAGTTGATTAGCCATTAGCAAATTTTAATTAATCTAGTCACCACGGACCTACAACTGGCTCGATACCAAGCTGTAACACGACTCCACATGAGCCTAGAATATTACAAGAATTAAACCAACGAACATTCTATAAATTTTTCGATGAACTTCCTTTGTATGAACAACAAAATCGAGGTATTAACGGATGACCATGGCATTTATTATTATTTCTATAATCCAAATCTTTCAAGCATAAGAAATAATCTAACGATTGTAAACAATTAACATCATTCTCATGACTATGAATAATCCAACAACCAACATCATAAAACATCCATAGATAGTCTCCACACGGTTATTTATTCGAGGTGAAACTAAATAGCAATTGCATAAATGTGGTGAGGTAGTGCGTGCTTTCAATGCCTACTCCTCCCATGCATGGCGTTCTTGCCGAAGTACCTATAACAAAACAAAGCAAGGGTGAGCCATACGACTCGACAAGTATCAACAAGGTTGCAACATTCACATAGACATAACATCTAAAAACAACTTTATTCAACACCGTTAAGACATTTCAAATATTTACATGATGATAATGCTATGCACACTTTGATCTTTATCTCGCCGCATTTTACGTGTAATGCGGGTATTCATCCGTCAATGATTACCCATGCACGTGCCCTCTCGCACGAGGACCAAAGCCTATACATCACATGTATAGGGACCTTTGCCGTCATCACAATGGCGGGGACCTCTGTATCCATTGCCCACATTCCATGAATGCGGGGACCTCAAGCTGTCATTACAATGACGGGGACCTCAACAAAAAACTCTTGGTCACCACGTGACCAAGCCTCGATATGCTCCAACATGCATAAATACTACAACATCATATTTTCAATATCATAACTCAATATGTAGTCAGGGTATGTAAACAATAGCATCATGAAGGAACCTTAAACATAATTCGCAAGCATCAACACAACTAGAATCATCTCCACAACACATTCACATGGCATTGATGAACAATACACCAACCAATCATGACATGCAACCAATTCTACACATAGACCGAATACTTGCCTCAACCGCGCGAGAGCGGACGGGTGAAGTGGGTGCTGCCCTTGGGATCTCGCTGCCACCTGGACAAGAAGATAACCCCAAAATAAGAATAACATACTGGACCAAAATCATACATCACATTACAATCGAAATCGCTAATCTTCTTATCACGTCTAGCTTTTCTAATTTCTAGCGAACGGTCACTGCGGACAGCAGACTTCAAAAATCCATAACTTTCTGCTCAGGAGTCCAAATAGGATTATCTTGGACAATCTGAAAAGGTAATTGAAATGTCTAAATAAACTTAGTTGGGGAGACCCTCTGATTCGGCCATCTACCAGACCTACCAATCTAATTAATCAGAGCAAACATTTCACGTCGGGTTTCTGGACAGCGACAAAGACACTATCATAACTTTCTCTACGTTCGTCCGAATTCAGAGATCTTTAGCTTCCCTGAAAGCTAAGAGGATTAGCCTCATTTGTCGTTATGGTGAGACCCTCTGGAAACCCCTCTAAATAAGCGCTTCAATCAGGTTAACTAACACTAGCAAATCTGCTTCTCTCCAGAAACACAGAAGTACTAATAAATTCATAACTTTGGCTACCGAAGTCCGAATGACTTGATTCTTGTCGGAAATGAAAGGTAACTACGATAGCTACAACTTTCTAGGAGACACCCAGACCCAAATCTGCCTCTAACCTAATCAAAACCGACAAACTTCACTGCTGCAGAATACCGACGAACTGACACCCGAAAATTAGACAACTAGAAAATGACCTAAAGCAAAGAACCAGGGGTTACCCTTGCCGAAACGAAGAGAGCACGCAGCGGGGATGAAGACCACCACGCTTTCGCTGCGGATCCCTTCTTCTCCCTCTTCTTCCCTTCTCTTCTTCTCCTTCTTTCTCTTCTTTTCTCCTTCTTTCTCTTCTTTTCTCCTTCTTCTTCCTCCTTGGCCGGCTGCAAGGGGCTCCTTCTCCTCCTTGGACAGCAGCAATGGAGGTGGTGGGAGATGGAGAGGGCACAAGGGAGGGTGGAAGGGAGGTGGAGAGGTGGAGAGGGGAGAGAGAGGAGGCGGCGGTTGGGAGTGGGAGGAGGAAAGGGGAGGGAGGGGAGTAGGCTAGGGTTTGGGGAGGAGCCCCTTGGCCGGCCACCCAGATGGGCCATGGCCCAGGCCCAAGTTGCCGCCAAATTGCTCTTTCCCCCCTCAAAAACTGCAGCACTGACAACAATCCAATTAGTCCCTCCCGACGTTCCGTTTGATCCTTCCCCGAATAATCGACCTCTCCCGAAATAAAAATTAATCTCTCCCAACTAATCGCTTAACACACTTTCGGGGTATTACAATAGAGCGCCTTGGAGAGTTTATAGACATGATTTGTATTCTTAGGATCTTCAAATCCGGGAGGTTGTTCAAAGAATACGAGTTCAGATATTTTACCATTTAGAAATGCACTTTTAACATCCATTTGAAATAATTTAATATCAAAGCATGATGCAAAAGCAAGTAATATCCTAATTGATTCAAGTCTAGCTACAGGAGCAAATATTTCACCAAAATCCAAACTTTCGACTTGAGAATAACCTTGAGCTACCAATCTTGCTTTGTTTCTCACAACCAGTCCATTCTCATTTTGCTTGTTTCTAAAGACCCACTTTGTACCAATTACATTGTGTTCTTTGGGTCTCTCCACCAAGGTTCAAACTTCATTTCACGTGAAGTTGTTAAGTTCTTCATGCATTGCATTCATCCAGTCCGGATCCTCAAGTGTTTCATCTATATGTTTTGGCTCAAGAGAAGAGACAAAAAGTAATGTTCACAAAATGAAGCAACACGAGATCGAGTTTGAACACCTTACTTACATCACCCAATATTTGATCTATTGGATGATCTTTTGCAATAGCATTATGAATTCTTGGTGGTAGGTTGGATGGTTGATCATCTTCCTTGTTGTCCTCTTCATTAATTTGAGTCTGAATTGTTGTGGAGGAGGTAGTAAGTTCAACTTGAGTGGAAGATGATAGATCATCTTTAGGCTTAATGTCGCCTATTTGCATGTTTTCTATAGCTTTTCTTAAGACTTCATTACCTACATCATCCAAATTCTCATGCTCTTCTTGAGAGCCGTTAGTTTCATCAAATTAAACATCGTGTCTTTCTTCAACTAAACCAGAGTTTTGATTAAAGACACGATATGCTTTGCTATTAGAAGAATATCTAAGCAAGAAACCGACATCACATCAACTTGCAAATTTTGAAAGACGAACACCATTTCTTAAAATGTAGCATTTGCAACCAAAGACACGAAAATAAAAGATGTTCGGTTTTCTTCCAACAAGAAGTTCATAATAAGTCTTTTTCAAAAGACGATGCAAATAAAGACGATTTATGGTATGACAAGCGGTGTTAATTGCTTCAGCCCAAAAGCTATCCGAACTATTATATTCATCAAGCATTGTCCTAGCCATGTCAATTAATGTTTGATTTTTTTTCTTTCTACAACTCTATTTTGCTCCGGGGTGTAGGTTGTGGAAAGTTCGTATTTTATTCCAAGTTCATCACAAAAGTCTTCAACTTTAGTATTCATGAACTCGGAACCATTGTCACTACAGATTTTCTTAATTTTGAAATTAAATTCATTTTGAGCCCGTTTTACAAAACTTTTAAAAATTTTGGAGGTTTCGCTTTTGTCATCTAGGAAGAATACCCATGTATATCTAGAGTAGTCATCTACGATAACTAAACAATAACTATTTCCCGATACTCTTGTAAGTTATTGGCCCAAACAAATCTATATGTAAAAGTTTCAATGGTCTAGATGTTGACATGATACTCTTGAAAGGTTAGAATTAGCAACTTGCTTACCGGCTTGACAAGCACTACAAAGTCTATTTTTCTCAAACTTCACATTTTTCAAGGTAACAACTAAATCATATTTGAAAAGCTTTTTGAGTTGAAACATCCCAATGTGAGCTAGCCTTCTATGCCAAAGCCAACCCAGTGAGGTTTTTGCAATTAAACAAGTTTTCAAGCAAGATTCATTTGAAGAAAAATCAACCAAATAGAGATTTCCAAATCTGAAACCTTTGAACACTTAAGCATTATCCTTTATATTTGAAATTGTAACACCTTCATTAGAGAATGAACAAATTAATCCAAAACCTGATTTGTGCGACGGATAGCAGGTTGAAATTTAGTGATTCAACTAATGATACATTTGAAATAGAAAGATCATTTGATATAGCAATTTTACCTAAACCTATTACCTTTCCTTTGCTATTATCACCAAATGTGATTTTATTGGTTCCTTTTCTACTTTCGAATGTGGTGAACATTTTTCTATCACCGGTCATGTGTTGAGTACATCCACTATCAAGCACACAATGTTTTTCACCGGTCTTATAGTTCACCTACAAAACAGATATCAAGTTCTTTTAGGTACCCAAATTTGTTTGGGTCCTTGGAGGCTAGTCACCAAGGCTTTAGGCACCCAAATAGCATTCTTTTTAGCACCTAGAATTGAAGTGCCAACAAATCTTGCAATAACTTTACCATCCTTAGTTTTCTTAAGCATATAACATGAATCATATAGACTTAAAGACTGTGTCTTACCAATTGGACAGGTTTGCTACACATGTCCTGTCTCCCGGCACTTATGTCAATATTTGTCATTTTGCTTAACAAATCTTGAGGGTTTGTTTATCAGTTTCTTACCTTTCTTGGGCACATACCAAGTCCTTCTTTGTTGAATGAGTATCTTTGCCCACTCAAAAGCTTGTGAAGGGTGGCCTTACCCTTGAAGCATCTTTTCAAGCTCTTACTTTGGTGACTTGCTCTTTTAGTTCATGATTTTCAACAATTAACAATGGATCACAAGTATTATCCATAATAGAATCATTGTGAGAGCAGCAAGGTATGGATAACAAGTCACCACATGAAGTAGAAATACTAGTCATGGATATAATTTTTGTAGCAGTTTCTACTCTAGGCATCTCATCCATTAAATTGCAAGTAATTCCAATATGTGAATGAGATTTATCGATATCTTTTAGGAGGAGGGAATCATGAGCCTCCTTTAGCTCCTCATAAGAGTCTTTTAGAGATACGTATTCTTTCTTTAAGATCTTAAATTTTGATTTCTCCTTTCCAAGATATTCATTTAAATCTTCAAGCATTTTCATTAGATCATCATATGAAGGTTCATTATCAACAACAAATTTTACCTTATCTCCTTTTGCCATAAGGCAAGTTGGTGTGGAGAAAAGTGATGGTGCTTCCTTGATGGCAATGCCGACAAGTCTTCTTTTCTTGGAGGACTCTTCACCACTTGAATCGGAGTCGGAATCTGAGTATTCCTCATCGGAATCCCATTCTCCAATGTGAGCTTCATTTTTGCCATCCTTATGTAGCTTCTTAAATAGCTTCTTTTTGCCACTGAATTCCTTCTTCTTTTGTATTTTGCCTTTATCCTCCTTCTTGTTGGGGCAGTTCGAAATGATGTGCTTCTTCTCATCACAACCATAGTAGCGAATGTTGCTATAGCGCTTATTCTCACTTGAGGATTGCCCTTTCTTCTACTTGTTAAAGTTGAAGCTTCTATGTGGACGTCTTCTCTTGAATTTCTTTATTTTCCTTACAAGGAGAGCATATTCTTCATCGGAGTCTTTTTCTTCATCCTCATCATCACTTGATTCCGCTTTTTCCTTGAAGGCGGTAATCTTCTTCTTTGAGGAAGATGACTCCAAGAGCTATTTCTTGTCCTTCCTGTACAGCTCGTTTGTGATGAGGTTACCCAATAATCTAGTTGGCGTCATTCTTGGTAACTCGGAAAAGTTGAGGAAGAGTGCCACCAACGTTTCGTATTTGTTCGGTAGGGCCCTAAGAATCTTGCGCACAATATTCAACGTCAAGAAGGTTAGTACAAAGACCTTTGAGTTCATTCACAATATTGTTCAGTCTTGAATACATCTCAGTGATGTTTCCATGAGGCAACATTGTGAATGTTTCATATTTAATCTGAAGCCTATGCAGTTTGGCCTCTTTAACAGCAATGTACCCTCGTGAATTTCAGAGAATGTGGTCCAAATAGCATGAGTTATTTCCAAATTTCTCACTCTATTGAACTCATCTGCGTTTAAAGCATCAAAGAGAGCATTTATTGCTTGAGCATCTAAATGAACATTACGCCCCTTAAGTTCCGTGGAACGTTGTGGATCAAGAGTCATAGCATAACCCTCATTTACAATTCTCCATATGTTCGGACTCATGACCTTTAGAT
Organism: Ampelocalamus luodianensis; assembly: GCA_036346255.1. Taxonomy (NCBI): domain Eukaryota; kingdom Viridiplantae; phylum Streptophyta; class Magnoliopsida; order Poales; family Poaceae; genus Ampelocalamus; species Ampelocalamus luodianensis. The sequence goes on along the minus strand of CM070628.1, from coordinate 22,948,063 downwards.
AAATATACATTCTAATTTTCCAATAAGCATAATTTGAGCGATCAAACAAAGGAGTCTTGCCTATAGACATTCCTTTACTGGCCAGCATTTCTCTCCTAGACTGTTAAGTCCAATAATAGAGAGATCAAGCTCTGATACCACTTATAGGATCAACGATAACTGACTAGAGGGGGGAATAGGAGGTTTCTAAATTTAATCGACCAAATTTAACTTTCAGCAACATAGTTCTAACAGAGCAGTCCAAAAACAAAAAGTAGAACTAAACAGCTACTCAGGATAGTGAAGCAAAGTTAATACAAGATACAATTCTAGCTAAACAAATAAATCACAGTAGAGAAGCTAAAATTGTAAATGCGGAAAGTAAAGACAGGAGATAATCATAGTGAGGACAATGAAGTTTTTCCCGTGGTATCGAAGACCTAAGTCTTCACTAGTCCACGTTGAGGAAGCTTGAACCAATCAAGCCGGCTCCACGAATTAAGCCTTCCCTCGATTTCACTGGTGGTTGTTCTTTCTCCACTCCGGAGATGGTGAACACCGAACCACTCGCAATTGGCACCGAGTCTCTTCACAATCTTCTTGAAGAGATCACGTATAAACTCCCGCCAAGCCGTCTAGGTGCTAACAGCACCAAGAGTAATAAATCATAATCTTTGCTTGACAACACTCAAGTGCAATGGATCAAACTAGAATGAATGCACTTGAAGTTTTGCTCAACAACATCACAATAAATGCACAAGTGTAACTGAGGTGTGGAGTGAATGTTCTTAGCTTAAGAATGTAAATATGTGAACCTTTTTTTTGTCTAAGAGCAGGTGGAGGGGTATTTATAGTCCTCCACAACCAATACGATCATTGGGACCAATTTACAAAGAAAAACAGCACAAATGGTAGTACCGCCATTGAACGGCCGGTACTACCGCACCATCCCAAAACGGCCTGTAACGGCTAGCACAGACACACATTAAATGCTCTGACAAAGCCGTTAGAAATTCGACGAGGTACTACCGCCAACAATCATGCGGTAGTTCCGTTTTAGCGGAGGTTCCAATTAAGAGCAGGTACTTCCATTTTTCTTGAGTTCCAAAAACATCGGTACTGGAAATAACGTACCGCTACTTAACCATCAGAGGAACCGGGAATGCGGTACTTCCGCGAGTTGAACTCCGGTACTACCGTTCCTCAAAAGATTAAATCAACTCCGAAAAACATAAGTTCTGTAAAAAACATACCGCCACTTATTTCGGATGAACCGGAGTTACGGTAGTTCCGTTAAAAGCATTGCGGTACTACCATTCCTTGAGAGAGCAAACAGATTCCAAATAACAAGTGTTCTGGAAAAAACGTACAACACAAAGATCGGTGCTACCACCAAGCGGTAGTTCCGCAATTTGAACATCGGTACTACCGCGTATAAAAAAATACACAGAACATCTCTCAAAGGAAGTGTCCAAGTGGGCCCCAAAAAGTATTTTAACTTTTACGGAAAAGGGGTTTTAACCACATGACTTGGAACACTTCTTGAACACTTCAAAGACTTTACGATAGTTTCCTAAAAGGAGTTGCGGTGCTACCATTGAGCAGTAGTTCCGCCAAGTACACTGCGGTACTACCGTTGAGTGGTAGTTCCGCGAAGTATATTTTGGTACTACCGTTTCACTTGAGAAACACCAGAGATTTCTTTTCAACACAACCTTCAAGTATGCATGATCCTAGATTGATCCATTGTGCTTAGGAACATGTTATCAAGTTACTAGCTATGATCCCTCTTAATAGTACAATATCTAACCTATAATCCGGTCTCCAAACCAATTCTCCTGAGATCGGTAAACAGAAAAAAATCCTAAACTACTTGTACCTTGTCTTTGAGCCATATTGATCTTCATGTTTTCCTCAAGCATGCATTTCCTTGTAGTTGTGTTTATCACTGGAACTAAACCTTTTTAAACACTCAATAATCACATTAGTCCCATAAAACATATTGTCATTAAATACCAAAACACTTTTTAAGGGCCTAGATGCTTTCAACGACGTGATTACTTTGATCGTCGAGGTACTGGACATGGTAGACGTCATAATGGAGGTGATGAATGTGAAGACGATGGTATTGGGAAAATCAAGATTACCATACTGGAGTTTAAGGGCAAATCTGATCCGGATGCTTATTTGGAGTGGGAGATGTGTGTCAATCAAATTTTTGACAATCACCACTACTCGAAGACAAGAAGGTTCGTGTTGCTTGATTGAGTTCATGAATACGCTATTATTTGGTGGGATCAATTAAATCGTGTGAGGAACATCCTAACACTTGGGAGGCAATGAAGCAAGCTACGCGGGGCGATTTGTACAGGCATACTATACAAGGATGCTGCATACAAAGCTACGACGACTTATGAAGAATCTAGACCCGCCATTATGAGTTAATAAAGTATTTTGGTGATTAATGACAAATCTAAATGTGAGACTAACTATTTTATTTGATATACCTATTGTTTAGTCTCATTTGGATGAAAAGGTGAAAATAATAGAGGTATGCTTTCGACATCATATTCTTATATCTTGTTGCATTCCTCGGATCCAAAATATAGGTTGAACTCCACCAAAAGGTTAACTTGAATATGTGCATATGTTCTTATTACACATTCGTGTATGCACACATTTAGGGGGTATTCACTCTATGTTTTATGGTTTCATTAGTATTGATCTATATTTCTTCATCCACATATATTTGGGATCTCTACTTTGAAATATATCCCTGAGTATATAAAACTTGTGTAGTTCATATATACTCATTCTTTATATTCAATTATTTGCAATTGAGATGGTTGCCATCAATTACTAAAGAGGAAAAGATTGGAGTATCTTGTCCCACCATGAGTTAATGGTATGTCGTGGTAATTAATGACAATCACATTGTGGAACTAACATTTTCTATGAGTTGGATGAATAGGTTATGTTCCAGATGGAGACATTAGATGGCATCATGAGTTGAGCATCATCAAGTTAAGATTCGGGATAAAGGAAATCATCATGTGTTGATGATGTTCAAGTCAAGATCCCGAAGTGTAGAAGATCATCATGTATCAAGAGTTTGGAGTAAAAGATGCATCATGTGTTGATACGTATTAAGATCTCGAAGAAAAGGAAATCATCATGTGTTGATGATGTTCAAGAAGAGGAGATGACCATGAGTTCATCATCAAGTCGAAAGAAGACCCATCATGTGTTGATGGAGATAAAGTGAAGGATACATAATGTGTTGATGCATATCAAGACTCGGGATGAAGGATGTCTTCGTGTGTTGATGAGCATCAAGTCAAAGATCTCGAAGTAAAGGAAATTATCATGTATTGATGATTATCAAAGTCAAGACAATGACCCGAACTTTAAGTGAAAATGTGCATCATCAAGCTTCATGAAGGTGTGCAAGGCAAATGTATGACGAACTAGGACTAAGTATGTATTCCTAGTCTTTTATCGGTCTTGGTGTTTGGATGGAGGCCAGATTGCTAGTATAGGTTGTCGTACTATTAAGAGGGATCTTGACTAGTATCTTGAGTTAGTCGTGTGTTGATAGCTCGTTGTGCTTGCTCTAGCTCTCGTTAGCATGTTGCCAATATTTGTGAATGTATTTTGCAAATAGTTGAGGCTCATGTTTAATCCTTGTAGCATGTGACTTTAGTTTGCGAATGTGTTTTGCAAATGGTTTAAGTCCATGTACCTTATTCCTTATGGTGTAATTCTAAAAGTTGGCAAATGTATTTTACAACTTATTGAGAATCTCGCTTTTATCCTTGTTTGCATCGCGCATCGCTACGTCTATGGCAAGACATGTCAAGTCACCTCGCTGCTACTGCAATTATCATAGAGAATTATCACTCGACCTACTTGGATAAGAATGATCCTAGGACTTCATAGCTTAGTGGAATGGGTTGGGTGAAAGAAACTTTGACCACTCTGGGAGAAAGCTACTACATATTTTGTATGAATGTTACAATCTTTTACAGTCTACATGATCTTTTGGTGAGTATATGATTTGAAATCAACTACGTATACAAGTTCAATTAAAGCACTAGCTCTTTTTCTATACATATGTGGTGGTTGTGAATCTAACCGAAGAGCACAGAATCGGTTCAAGTATTCTGGTGAGAAAATTAACAGGAAGTTTGGTAAGGTTTTACAGTGTGTGGTCAGAATGTCTAAAGATTTTGTGAGGCCAAAGGATCCAAACTTCTCTATGGTTCACAGTAGAATTAGAAATGATTGAAGGATGTGGCCACATTTCAAAGACTGTATTGGAGCTATTGATGGTACACACATTCTTGCAACTGTTGCTCTAGAAGATCTAATTAGATATATTGGTAGATCAGGAAGTGCAACATAGAATATCATGGCGGTATGTGATTTTGATATGCGCTTCACATACGCAAATATTGGACAACCAGGAACTATACACGATACTAGTGTACTTTAGCATGCATTGGATGTAGACAGAGAAGTCTTTCCACATCCTCCACATGGTAATTTTCTTTGTTTGGTATCATTTACAAAATTATTTACTTATAATGTTCATGAATTGGATGTTGATATACATGAATTTTCCATCTTATGTTGCAGGTAAATATTATCTTGTCGATGCCGGTTATCCAAATATGCCTGGGTACTTAGCGCCATACAAGGGCCAAAGGTATCATGTTTCAAAATTTCAGAGAGGTGTTGCTCTTAGTGGTAAGAAAAGAAATTCAACCATTTGCACTCGAGTGTTATAACGTAATTGAGAGATCCTTTGGTGTATGAAAGATGAAATGGAGAATTCTTCTTAAGATGCCGAGCTTTCCCATGTCCAAGCAAAAGATGATTATTGCAGTAACCATGGGAATCCACAACTTTATATGTGAACATGCTTCGCCAGACATGCATTTTCGTAGGTTCGATCGGGATCCTAATTATGTGCCCACAATACTTTCAAGATATGCCAAATATGTTATTTCTCAAGATGCATCGGATGCGTCAATGTCGCAAACAAGTGTTACATGCATGGATAGTTTCTGTGATGACCTTACAAGTGCAATTGCTCATTCAGGATGATGGACACACTACTTGTGAATTTTTGTGGTCTTTTGTTAGGACTCATTTATTATTTCAATACTTGTACGTAATATCATTTAATTATCATTTAAACACTTATACGATATGAATACGATATCTCCAGCTTCATCTATTGCAGCGTGACTAGTATAAAATTTGCTTATATACAATTGTAATCCATCATGAAGTGTAAATGCAATGTAACATGGCATTGTGTCTGATACAACGTATATACATTTACATGGTCTAAACAAATTTAGAGAAAATCTATAATTTGTGTACAAATACATAGGAGAAAGACACAAATACAATTGAATTATTATAATCAGGGGTAACATGGTCTACTTGCCTCTAATCCTCCCTCATATGATTTTTGGAGCCAACCTACCAGCCAAACGTTTTTAACAGACAGCTCTAAATTCTCAGAGAAGTGGATTCTCAGATAATCAGGAGCAGAATCTAAAAAATGAGAATCTAGAGCACTACCAAACAAGGCCTTAATCTTCTTCTTCTCGTAACTACACCGACAAGCTCTGCCTGGACAAGTACAAACACACAACGAAACCAATCAACAAAATTGGCAAAATTAGGCGAGCTGGACAAGGTGTCTGCCGCGTATCGTACCGGTCCACCATTCGGATGCCATGAGAGACGCGCAGCAGCTTCCGGCTGGTCGCGCGGCCATTACTTCTATCTTGCTTGGACAAATTAGCCTGCTACCTGCGTTACGCTTGGACCGCTTCTGACACTCCAAACATACGCAAGACACCTACCGTTAGTCCATTAACAACTGGGGTTGTCTATTTTCATGCCACCAATCAACATTTGATTAAGGGCACATCCAGGTGCTGCCATATGGCGCCTATCCCTTCACTCCCCATTTCTTTCTCTTTTTCCACCGCTTCTTTCCCCTCTAGCATTGAAAACTTCGATTCGAAACTTTCCAATGAATGAAACTTTTGGCTCAAAAACTTTCGACCAAAAAAACTTTCGACTCGAAATTTTTCGATTCAAAAGCTTTCTGTTCGAAAACTTTCTATTCAAAAGCTTTTGGTTCGAAAACTTTCGATTCAAAAATTCGGTTCGGAAGGGGAGCGAGGAGGAGGGGGCGAGGATGCCACCACGTGTCGTGGCGAGAGTATTTGATGGGTAAGGAAGTGGGAAGAAAAGGATCCCCACATGTCATGACGAGAGGACGTCCTCATCAAAGAATTAGTGAGAGTAACCTCAAATTAGCAAAACCATTAATAATTGTGAGTTGATGATTTAGTAATACGACCTGCTCTTACTAAGGGTTAAGACTTGAGATGATAAGGCAATATATTCGCAAATACTAGCAACAAAACTCGCCACCAAACATCATTCATTTTGAAACCTAAACGGCTAAACCATGGCATCCAAAAAAATCGGACCCGGTGCCTTCGCCTGTCCGGGCTAGATCATTGGATCGTTTCTACAATTACCCCGGCTTGAACCAAACTGCCCAGTTTTGATGCAAAACGGTCAGGTTAACATGAGTTGACCAACATCCCTCCCCACCAACCCGCGGAAATTGGGCAAAAATTGCATCCTGAAAAGAAATTTCTTTTAAGAGAAATAGCTATATACAATTATATTTTTTGGCTGTGTATGTATATTTTTTCATGACAAATACACTAAATATATTATAGAACTTACGGTCCAACTAATGACCCACCTGTCCAACTAGTGACCAACAGGTCCAGCACCTCGATAGGTCAACGTTCGGACCGGGTTTGGTAACAATGTCTTATAGCTTGTAATGGGTTTTAATTAGGCTCAATAGAAGCATAATTACATGCAGTCTGACCATGCTAAAAAATGTATTTGTCGGATAAAGCTCGAGTTGGGCCAGGCAAGTTTTACGGAAGGCCTTCTAAAAAACTAGAGCTGGGCTTTCATTTTTGTGGTACATGTTGTTTAGGTCTTTCCGAAACCAACATGGATCAAACATTGTAGAAAGATTCACGGAAATGTTGTAGGAATTACTTTGAAAATGGGAGCCCTGAATTTTCATCACAAATGGGCCTCCTAAAATCTCATGAATCACTTTGCCCGATGAAGCTCTATTTGGGCCGGACAACCATGCTAAAAAATTTGGCCGGACCAGGCTCAACCTGGTTTCGAATTTTTAGGTACACGATTCTTAGGTCTTTTTCAAACCAACTGTGATCAAGTACTGAAGCAAGATTCATGAAATGTGGAAGGTATGTTCCCGCAAAAAGGGGGGAAATAAATTAATCAGGGACTATTTTGAAAACGGGTCCCATGAATTTTCATCAGAAATGCGCCTCCAAAAATCTCAACCCATGAACCAAAAATAATATCATCCTATCACTCTGTTTAATCACTCCAAGGCCCACTAGTGTATGCTTTGTGTGAATTTCGCGCGTTTAGAGTGTGGAATTGAACTGCTTCATCCGTGATATTTTTAAATTTTCACGGTATCTCGATGTGATTTTGACCATAATATTTTTATAGCCTTACATTAAGATTAAGATGTACTAAAAAAAATTATAGTATTATGATAGTATTTCTAACGATAAGTCTAATGATATAATTTTTATCTAGCTAATCTAGATAGTGTTAGACCTATTGACGATAAAATTTGATGACACGGATTTTAGAACATCAAGTAAAAAGTAACGAAAGGAGAATTTCCTTGCGTTCCACACAGGCCCTCAACGTTGTTGTGCTATCTAACTCTTTTTGTACCATCAAGTTTCTGACATAAGTTTACCTCAACTACTGGCTGCTTGCGTCTTACATTTGCACAGCAATTTTGCAGTCTCTATCCGTTGGAGGAGACTATTTTGCAACAGCACGGCCTGTTACTTGGTTGCTGCATCCTGCAAATTGCAAGACTCTCAAGCCCCAACAGTGACAGCACTTAGGAACAAGCCTGCTGCTGTGAACATACAGCATAATGCGTATGTGCTGTCAATTCTTTTACAGTGAACAGGATCACTTAGTTGGAACAGTCCTTATTGTCGAACAGATATGAATGCCATTTTTGTCCAAGATGCTCTCCAGCTGCAACATTCTGCCCAGCTTGGACTCTTCACCAAGCAGAGCTGGAGTGCGATCTTTCTCAGTGAGCATCTGTCTTTGCATGTAAAGAGTTATAGTCTCCTCTTATCCGGCCATTTATCTCGGTTAATTTGCTGATGAAAACGGGTTGACACATTGGTTTGAGCATTTTAACTGTCATGTGAATGAGTGGTGAAGAAAAGCTAAGTGGGTGGCTGTTGTGACTGCAAATGCCCACTTTTTTGCATGAACTGCATATGGTGGTGGGAACAGACAGATTTATCTTCAATTTACTAGCTGCATCCTTTTCGGCTATTATTCCGATCTTAGGCAAGCCATTAGTATTTGCAGCAGAAACTTATCAGGGACCAGACTAGCTAGGCAGGGGCGGACCCAACAGGGGCCTAAGGAGGGTAGAGCACCCTCTATGTCCGACTGGACCATGAGTACCCCTAGCACCTCATCTATCGGGCTGAAGCTTAGCTGCTCTGAGTGTAGAAGAAGAGCAAGAAAATAATTTGAGCAAGAATTCTCTTGTATAGGCTGCACCAAGCCAAGTATTGATAGTTGCTGTCTTGGATCAACTGGCCAAGTCCACCAAACCAATCTATCTCACTCTGACTATGCTCTCTCCAACCACCAGGCATCGAGTCTCACTCCAATCCCTAACCAATTCCCCAATCCCCATCATAGCGAACCCTAGCGACTAGCGCCGCGGCCGACGTGAGGGCATGGTCTTGAGCGTTCTGGACGGCTCGTGCGGGAATGAGGTGGGTGGACAACTAAAGGGATACGGGTAGGCTACGATAGCTGGCAATTCAAAAAAATTCTACCACATAAATCAGAAAACCATACAAGCAAGAGATCATAAATCATTACCACTAGACGCGCGGTGCGTGAAGAAGAGTTGGAGCGGACCGATCCAGCGTAGAGTGCATCGGTGAAGTGGTCGTAGTTAATCGTCAAGCGTCGAGCAAGTCAATGTAGTGGTCATAATCGATCGTCTCCTCTAGCAACCTCTGCGGTTCCTTGTGAAGATCGCAGATCGTTCTCAAGTGCAACAAACAACTCTGATGAGCGCCTCTCACGGTATCCACACGTTTAGAAAAGAAACACCGAACGCCGGTGTGCTAGTACCAAGTCGCACGGCGGGGCTCTCTCAAGAAGATGGCGGCTAGGGTTTCGGTGAAGCAACTCACGTCAACTCGTATATCACACATATCGTGTTCTTTCCTATAGCCTCTAGCATATCCTTATATAGTACCCATGACGGATCCTATCCGAACACGTTTTGTTCCAACTCATTAAGTTTGTGACCCGTTAGGTTTATGCGTAGTCGGTTGTGACTCAGAAACCTTTTCCGACCACGAGTCGTTAGCGGTTCCTAGCAGGACATAACGATTCCCAAATACACACAAATTATATCGGATGAACCTTAATGTAATATGATCGGCGACTAGGTCCTCATCACTTGCGACCAGATCCTAACCCTATACGACCAGTTCGTAACTCCTTACGACTTGGTTTCGACCACTATATGATTATGTTCGACCAGTCTACGACCGGCTCGTATCTACATACGACTAGTCTGTAACTGATCGAACTAAGCGACCTACTCGTGTATTCTTCTTTTGCCTCACGATATCTGGTTGAACTCCAAGTGAGATATTATGTTATCCATAAATTGTTCAACACTTTCTTAATCGAGTATCGGATAATCTTATGTGGTCGAACTCTTCGACCACCAGTGGCATGACTATGCACTTTCTTTATCCGACCACTTCGAGGGGCCCAGAGATATATCTCCTGTTATGTTAGGAGGAGCAAATCCCATATCCGACTAGTCACATTCCTCCGCATGTTTCATAGCATACCCGAAAGCTACCTTTATAACTACCCAGTTATGAGTAGCGTTTGGCAACCCCTAAGAGTGCTATTACACATGTAGGGAACTATGTTGATCTCAGGTCTAAGGATTATACATCATCATTTCTTGAGACCAACTGATGACACATAGAATCATAACAATCTCAACAGTGTCTCAAGGTGGGTCAATCCAACACCATGTTCTCTAACATGTGTTCACATTATTGATTCGATATCCCTATATCCATGACTGGTGAAACATAGTCATCAATCAATACATGTACTGGTCGTAGGGTCACTAGTGTTCCGACCAGTGACATCCGACCAGGGATACAATTTAGAATAACATCATATAAGTTAAAGAGCTTCACCAACAAGTCACATACTTATTAATCTTTATAACCAATGATTCATTCAAAGAACAGAATAATATTTATTCAATAACTCATAAACATAGACATAATACAATCGTCTCTTTGATTGCCTCTAGGGCATATCAGCAACAACAACTGGGCAGCACTGCATCCTGCGTGGCACAAGCTTGTGTGCAGCGCGGCAACCAGCAGGATAGGTAGGTGGCGTTGACAATTAGGCAGGCGGGCAGTGCGCTGCCAGGCAGGCAGACAGCAACGTGGACAAGCGGTAGCATCCCATTAGCACATCCTAAATTTTAATGCTGGTCCGCACCGTAGCTAAGTGTGTTGTTTCTGATAAGAATGTCGATCCACGATGATAAACTAATCCTCAAGCGCAATCATCACTCAAAAGATTCTATCGATGCTGCTTATGGTGATTTATTCAGCACGCGACGCCATCAGAGATCCACCAAACATAGCTACTCAACGAGCCATTGTTCCCTGGGACCCGAAAGTTCTTGCAGCCTGCAAAGATTGAAAAGACACAAAATTTCAAAATTTATTAAAAGTTTGGTTCAAATTTGGTTTTCTTGCCCAATTCGGAAAGTTTCCCTTCTTTTCCTCTTTCCTCTTTCGGAATTCCACTTTTCCAGCCCAAAAGCGCCTTTTCTCCCACGTGCTTCTCCCCTATTCTTCTTCCTCACCGTGTCACCTTGTCGTTCGCCCGTGCTGTGCACCGCCTTGGCCCCCGTCGGCTTCTTCCACCACCTTCGCCTGCACCAGTACTCACCACCTCACCTCGCCACCCACCGCCTACTTTTTCCCCTTCCTTAGCACCGATTGCGCACAGCCGCACATGCCTTCCTCCACGCGTCGTGCCCGCCTCCTCTCAGCTACTGCCGCCACCTCCATTGCCGACTATAAAAAGCCCGCCACCACCACATCATATTCATCCCCAACCACCCACAACCCTGCTTGTGCACTTCTCTTCCCCAACGCTAGCCACCGCCGCCAATCGCTATCGCACTCGAGAAATGCCCGAAAAGCCCCTTCTTCAATTCACCACCACCGTCCAAGCCCTCATCAAATTGACCCATCGTGAGCTTCGCCTCGCCACCGCAAACACGTCCCCAAGATCCAAGCCCACCGCCGCTACCCATAGCTCGTCGTTAACGTTCACCGAAGCTCCGCCGCCGACGGTCCACGCCGCCACGCCACCACAAACTACCCCAAGATTCGACACCGCCACCACCGAGCTCCCCTCACTCCACTAGTCCTCCACAGCCGACCAATTTAGCCGGAGCACTGTCAGAATGCTGACACGCCATCCCCCTATTTTGGTTGTGTGCCACTACTACCTCTCACCCCTAATCGGACCTCCTCCGCCTAGGAAAACCCCAAAATGGGTTGCTCATGCAACAGAGATGCCTACTGCACCACCCAACGCCGTCGTCGCTGAAATTTTCGCTTGATGGCCATGGTAGCGAGCTTGAGCTCCCTGGGCCACATGCCCTTGCTGGCCCACCAAGGCAGGCTAGCTAGCCCAAAATGCTTTTGGGCCTAGCAAGCTAAGTGGGCTGGCCCAAAGCGTTTTTCTAGTAAAACTCGACTTGACACTATTCAAGGCCCAGCCCAATCGACCCATTTCTTTGCAGCCCACCACTATTCACTGTACAACCCGATACTGTTCACTCTGCCCAATACTGTTCAACCCATTAGCCCATAGCCAAACCCAGTACTATTCACAAGATTCGACCCGCTATGAACAGTGTTGCACTGACACTATTCATTAAACCCATTACTATTCCACTGAATCCATTAGTGAATAGTACTAGACCCATCATTGTTCATCCCAGACCCAATGAACATATATATATATATATACATATATACATACATACATACATATATATATATATATATATTTCGACCATTTCAAGCCCGTAAAGCCCATTTTTTACTCTATTTGACATAATCAAGTACCCAATAAATCCCAACCACCCACACCACCTCTCTTTTCAATTCTTTATGAATTTATTTAATTCATTTTGTTCCCAACTCACCTCATGTTGAGCACGGATTTATTTATTAGATTTTCTTCCATGTTAGAGCAAGAAATTATTGATCAAGCTACAGAAGGAGATGGTAAAGACGCAAGAAAAGTAAGTCCAGTCAAGGACTACAAATGTGGAGGCAAGTCGCATTCATTTGATCATTTTGAGTCTATATTTCATGTACTTATATTTATGTCAATTACTTTAATATTGAAATAATACTTTTGAATGCCATGATGAGTAGATAAATTCCATCACCCCACATACAAGCCCTCATATTCTTTGTAGGCCGTATTCAACTTGACAAGTGTAGGTTACATAAAATGATAGCAAATATTCAGTAATGTCACACAAATTATTTTTAAATACTGGTAAGAAAGATTGGCTAATCGTCAATAGGTTTTGGTGGAGAGTTGAGGGTTGAGAGCAGAATGATGGACAAACCAATATACTTGATAAAAGTGAGTCAGATGTGAGATCAAGAGGTGGACGGCCACGAGATGGTAAATGGTCCATCGCCTCACTAAATGACAAGTAAGGACTAAAACCTTGTGCCAAATAATAGACACATAAATCGCTCAACCACGGGTTTGGTTGATCTAACTTGGCCTAGTACACTGCTCTTCCAATTGAATATCTACAGGATGTCAACTGCTCTTGTGTGATAGAGCGGCTACGGAATGGGGGTGAGTCAAGAGTGGGCTAGTTAGGGCACTCGTTGAACTACACAACAGTATGAACCAGTCAGTATCTGACTGCGCACTCCACTATTGGCTGGTAGTTTCCCAATGGCTGTATTGACGTTGAACCTACCGGGTAGATACTAGAAAGGTTGAGCAGTGAAAAAGCTATGTTATCTCGACTCAGTCGCACGTAATCGTATTGCGTGTATACAGCTTGACAGTATGAGTTTGAGGTATCTTATGGGTAAAGTTGGACAACTCTGCAGAGTATAATCAATGGTATTCGGATACGTCGTGCTTCCGGTCAATGAAGTTATGTTCATGGATGATTCCAATATATGAGGCATAAGTAGAAATGTTAAGACGGTAATTGCAATCGTTGAGTAAACCCCTGGTGTGATATTAGTATGGTTTTTCTGTTTTAAAGATAAACTGCTTTAAACTCAAAATGCATCCACATATACCTGATATGGTAACCCTAAATAATCCATTGAACTCCTGGCATATAATTAAATAGCTTTCCCATGCAGCTTGCTGAGTACGTTGTGTACTCAATCTTGTTAAATTTTTATTAGAATGTATATCAGAAGATTGAAGAACACCTTAGAGAATGTGTTAAGGTTACGACCGCACTCAACCTTTCCTATAGAAGCCTTTGGTTCTTCTGAACGTAAGTCTAGGCTTTGGGTTTAAGATGCCCATTTTGTTGCTGCAAAATAGCCGTTAGGCTATAATTTAATCAAAATAATGCTTTTTAACTGTTTATAAGCAGGTTTAATTCTATTTCGATTAAATGCTGAAATCACGAATGATTGTAAAGCAGTACACCTATTTAAAAAATATGGTTGTTACATAGGAGTTTGGGACACTATTATTACATAGACCACTATAATTCCAAATCTAGCCTTGTTACGTCAGAAATTTCATTTTGGCCCCTAGCCCCGCTTTGCTTGCGCCAAATGCAGTAGGAACAACCTGCTGCGACCCCTCTTCGCAGCAGACCACACATACATGCCTAACGCAGCAAGTCATGATCTTTGTAACTGTAGCATTTTTTCAGAAAAATCCATTTAAGTATATTTTTAGAGGAATTTCTAAATATATCAAATGAGCTCTAAAAATTATGAATTTTTTTGCAGAGCCTCCTGGCACAGTGTGCTTTCTTGTGAATTTTTTTCAGAATTTTTCGAGCTCATTTGCTATATTTAGAAATTCCTCAAAAAAATATACTTAAATGATTTTTTCTAAAAAATGCTACGGTCTGACAACTTGCTGCGTTGGCGCGGCGGCAGTGGGCTGCTACGGTGAGGAGGCGCGGCAGTGGTTTCAATGATGCGGCGACGCAGCACGTCACTTGCTGCGGTGCAGTGGCGCAGCAGGCGGGGCTAGTAGGCCAAAAATAGAATTTCAAGCGTAACGAGGCTAGATTTGAAATTACGATGATCTCTGAGCCAATAGTATCCAAACCGTGTAATAACTCCAAAACTAGGGTTTGTATTTCAAATGTATAAAAGTATTAAAGATTAAAAACTTTTGTTGTATTTCTTGGTCATGCTCTTGGTTTTCTACAAACTTGTGCACAATTTTAAACTTTTGAAGTTTGTATTAAAGTTTGTGTTGAGATTTCAAATTTTAAACTTAAATTCCATTGCTATTTGAATTCCAGAAAAATATGTGAATGAAAGTTTCCAAAAAAAAATTATTCAAATACTAGATTATTTATATTGAATTGTAATTATTTTTACCAAATTTTTATAAGTGTTTTCGACTTCTCTAAAATTCAAATGAAATCCCAAATACAGATTTGAAAGTAATTTAATTCTAACAAATTTTAATATATAAAATGTTTAAATTTAGTTTTCCTAAGTCCCTTGTGAACCTCAGATTGCCCACAAAATTTTTTAGAATTTTTCAAATTTTATTTCTATTTCAAACAGCTAAGTCAAACTTGCATATTTTCGGTCAAAAGTTAAATCCCAACCTAAACCCGATCTTGTTCCTCAGACTGAACCGAGTCAGACCGGTCCCTTCGCAACCCAGGTCCGACCGAACCAGCTCGCCCGAGCCGCTCTCCCCCTCTCACTGACGACCCGGTCCCACCAGCAGACTCCTTCTTCCACGTGGCGCTTTCGCCTGCGCCAGCTCGCCCGCGCACCGCTCGCCACCGTCGCCGCATGCGTGCCAGCGCGACTCGTCGGTCACCTCGCCGCCCTTGCTACCACCACCTCGCGACCTCCGCCTTCTTCTACAAAAGTCGTCGAGAGCTCACCTACCCGGTTTCCTTCCCCTCCTCTGTCCTTTTACTCCACCGTGCTCCGGGAGCCGAGAGCAGCGCCGCGCCGCCTTCAAGCCTTCCAGCTGCTCCGACGATCCCCAACAACCCACGATCGCGTCACGGCGTGTTCCACGTCCCCAAGAGGCAAACCCCTCAAGAAATTGTGGAATTCATCGCCTGTGGAGCTGCGCACGACCCTTTTTCCCCGACCACGGCCGCCACCGCCATTTCTAGCGCCACATCTACTCCGGCGACACCCTCTTCGATTCCTCCCTCCTGGAGCACCCTCTAGGCTCCCTTGATCTTCCCCGATCACTCACCCGCTCTCTCTTTCTCTCCAGGAACCCCTCCACAGAGACCACCCCGCGCCGCCGCACGCTCTCGTCGCCGGCCCACTCCGGCCACTCTCCGTCCTCGCCGAGCACCCCGGTGAGTTCCCTGAGTCCTACTCATGCTCATGCGCGCGCTATTTTCCGCCCCTTCCTTCCAGCGCCGTCGCTTCCCTTTCACCCTCGGCCGGCCGCCGCATCATCATCGCCGCGCCTCCGTGCCTCTCCGGCCACCACGCGACCACCCTTAGCCCGGTGGCCCTCGAGCAACCCATTTTGGCGACACCTCTACCTCGCCGCTGCTTCGCCGCGGCAAGCCGGACGAGCCACCCGAGCCTGCCCTGTTCCTCCTTCGGGCTCCCTGTGGCTGACAGTGGGACCCACTCTCTTAGACTGAGCAATTTGCTGCTAATCAACTTTGCAAATGTAATTAAGTCACTCTAAATGGTTTAGCAAATTTGTAGTTGAGGTTTGGAAGAAGGTTAGACATTAGTTTCATTTCGAAATTTTCCTTTGTGTGGCAATGAGCTGACAATCTTGTGTAAGGGTGAAATGCTATTGAATCTTTTGAATGGCTAATGGAATCACTTAAGCATATTTGGTAATTGGTTAATTGAATGAATGTTTGACAATTAGTTGTAAAGCGGTATAGTTTTTAGAATAAGTTGTTGAGTAGGGAAAAGCAAAGTGGTATGGAGTCAAATTAAAATGTCATTAAACCCTTTCTCTAGCCCAACCAATTTTCATACTAGAAAATTGGGTGTATGTCCTTTAGATCACTCTAGTTAGCCATTAGAAATTGAGTTAAAAGAAGTTTAGTTGTAACATTTACGTCTAAGAGAAGTCTTGCTTTTGTAGGTGTATAGCTTTGTAGTTTGAAGCTAATAAAAATGGCGATAGGTTATGTTTTGCTAAATCTAGTAGTTAAGTGTCGATAAGGCTAAAGTTGGTTAGAAATCTGATTAGCGAGTTATTAGTTGGCTAATTAACTAGTTAGTGTTCCATTAGCATATAAGAGGTTTGATTTTCTTGTATGATTATCGTGGAAAATAAGTGAGTTTGGAAATATCAATCACAAGAAACCTAACTAATTTAAATAAACTCCAAATCATCTAATTTTTGTTCCTAAATTCATAATCTATCTTACGTGTTATTAATTTTTGGATACTTTTGGTGTTCAGTGTTTATTATTTGTTTTTCGCTTTGGCGCTTTTATCGTTAGATGGCGTTGATATCGAGTGATCCTCTGCGCAAGTCAAATATCTCTAGCAAAGCAAAGGCAAGCGGTTTGATCATATCCACTCAATCCCATTACTTTTAAAATCTAATACTTTGTTTTACTAAATGCGTATGCATGCTTTTGTGTCAATAATTAATTTTGTCGATTAGAGGTAGTTAATCCCATTGCATTGTTGCCCTGAAAATTGTTCACCCCTGCCACTACCTTAGGAATATTATCCTCACTGGTGAATTAGAGCCCGGTGAATGATTTAGGGCCTTTTATTTGTCTTTGCGATATGATGTTTAGCAATGCTTAGATACCGGTAGAATTGGGTGGTTATCGACTTAGTCGGTAACCTTGATCACACAAAATTATTATAACTTTATGATTCAGCATGTTGCTATGTTTATTTGTGAAAACTAAAAATGAAAACAAAATGATTTGGACTTGGGCACAACGGTATGTTGGTGTGCTTTTGGGTGTGACTGGAATGGTGCCCGAGTCATTTAAGGACCGAGTTACTTGCGCCACCGTACTGAGCATTTTGCGTGCTAACCACACTAGAGGGTATGGGACCTCTCTTGACTTAGTACTCTGGCGTGTATTGGCTCGGTCGCAGGAGGTTGCGGGAGGGATGGTGTTGGGAGCATGGTAGTTGTCAAAAGCTTTACCACGAGTGGGTAGTTGTCTTTCGGCTTTACCATGTAAGCGTATGGATTTCTATCCATACGAGCGGCTCGTAGTTAATACACAATATTGGAAAGCGTCTCGTAGGACTTAGCGTGCAAAGATACCTTGGAAGTGTGCTTTGGCTTAAAGGCGATGCAAGTGTGGTACATTGGTACACCTGCGAGGTTAAAACTATTCGAATAGCCTCGCCCTAGGTTATGGACACGCTCGGATCGCCCCAAGAACTAGACTACAACATTTAACTAAAACTTGATGGGTTGGTATGAGCAGGTGTTCATACTATTGTTGTGATGGCCATTGGGTTGGTCATCTCGGGATGTCTTTATGTTACTACTTCTTGTATCATTTGTTATTTATGTAAATAAAATTTGAATTGTTAAAGCGCCTTCAAACTATTACATTATTGCAAAAGAAAAGCGGCTTTATGCTAAAAGTAAGTCAGAGCCCCTCCACTTAAATAAAGCTTGCATGTAGTTAATTATAGTTACATTACCCTTACACGTCGGTCTTGCGAGTACAAAAATAATTTTTGTACTCGGTTGCTTTGCTTAATGTTTTGTTGCAGAGGAAGAAGGTGAGCCCCAAAGGCTTCCCTTTTGTGAGTGTCTTTGGGTTTGACGACTAGCTTGGCGGCCGGTTGGTTGCCTTGTGGGTAAAGGCACACTAATTGGCTCTTTTAATTATCGCCATCTTATGGCTTTTGCTTCCGCTGTTTAATTGTTATTTAATTGTCTTTTGGCTGGTTGGCCCTTGTTGTAATAATCCCTATTGTATGTCTTTTGTTAGACTTGTTGTATGGAATTGATGCATAATTTTGTGAAGAGGTGTGTATCTTGCGATTAGGGAAGTATACATATCTCGAGGATTGATTTATTTGATTTGTGATGCTAGGGCCAGGTGGTTGGTTAAGCATTACAAGCCAAATAAACTGGGGTCCTCACAAAGTTGGTATCAGAGCTATACTGACCGTAGAAACCCCTAGCTTGGTCGTCTTTTTGATATTTTGAAAAACTTATTTTCAAAATGTCAAATGGTTTATGAAAACTTAAGTAAGTTCTCAGATTTTACTCCTTACCTATCTTAGCTTGCTCATCTTGCCTTATTCTTGTTGAGTTTTCGAAAAAGTTGTTCCCCTCTCTTCTCCTTTCAAAGTTAGTTGGTTATCGGTTAAATTCGGTTTGGAGAATAATGAGAGTTAAAAATATGAAGTGTTGGTTGTTATTTAGTGAAGATTTGAAGCACTCGGAGTTGAAGCACTCATCTCGGAGCTCGGATGCAAAATCTGGACAGAAAGCACAAGTTTTGGACTGCGAGCACTTAGTTCGTCGTTAGGGTTAAAAATGAGATGATAAATCAACTAAAACTCATGGGATTAAAAGGGTAAGATGTGATATTAGATGGCTAGTGCCCAATGCACCCTTATATGGTTTTTGCCATGCCTTTTAGATGCGTTAGAACTTGAGTTGTGTCCTAAAATGTTATCATCCTAAGCGATTGCTCGTTCGTTCAATACGAGTTAGTAAATGCAGGGAAGCAAATCTTTTGCTTTGTGGTTTCTTGCTGGTCTTATGTTTTCATACAAACATTTGGAGTTCATTTCTTGTTATGTGTTTGCAATCGGGTTAGGGTAATGTCAATTTCCCTAGGCGATGCCTTATTGCGATATTAGGATTAAATTAGGGTTTATTCGTAGAATATATATACACCTAATGGTATTACTTAGCTTGTAGACGCTGGATATTGTAATCGTTTGCTCTCCTTGTTCCAAGTAGTTGCACATCGCCTACGGACGGCATGTATAGCAACTATGTCGGAACCTTTTGGAGTAGTTAGTACATGTTAGAATTAAATTCCATACACCGTGCCCGTTCCCTCACCTTATGTTCATTCTTTCCTTCCCTCATCTTTTATGCATTAAACATATTTAAGGGGGGTAGAAGATACCTCAAAATTACTTGTTAGACATCTTGATTCTTATACTTTGATCATGCATATAGTTTCTAAATTAACTTAAACATGTCATGTTACTCAAGTTGCATAAAACAAGAGGCATGTAAGCATGCATGTGAGCATTTGCATTACGGTAGAAACCTGTAAGCATGTATGTAAGCATTTGCACTCTTATTAACCAAAATTTAAAATTTGTCTTAGGACTAATTTGCACACATGCATCCCCTCGTGCATTCACCCTATGCATTTCCTTTCCCAGCCAAGCAAATAGAACCAGATAAGTGAGGTTAAGTGAGACCACCTTAAAAGCTTGCCTGACTTCTCTTTTCCGCACTAAATCCTGGTGTTGATACTAGATTACCATCTAACCAGTCTTTCCGTTCTATCGATCGATGCCCCTTTCGGTCGACTGAGTGGAGCCGAGTCTTTCATACTACCAGAAGACAACGTGAAGCATGAGGTCAAATTATCTTCGAATCAAGAAAGGGAAGGTTAAACAAAGTAATGGAAAGGAAAATGTGGCAGCAACGTCAGGATACTACTTCATGATCTTCCAGCACTAACTCTGAAGGAAATCAAGACAACAGATGGTGCATTTCGATTAGAGTTGAAAAGAACCACCTAGAAAACACTTAACAGAAGGACATTAGAAATACTTCAACAAAAGCTTTCCACTTTAGAACCTAAAACTTCTGAAGAACCTCTCTGGATTCATATTTGAGTTCGGTTCGCGTCGAAATCCGAAAAGTGACCCCGTAACCAAACCCACCTAGGTTGCCACAGCCTTTCGTTCCAACTTCCGAACTACCGGAATCTCGGGACGAGATTCTGTTTAAGGGGGTGTAGATTTGTAACAACCCCAAAACTAGGGTTTGTATTTCAAATGTATAAAAGTATTAAAGATTAAAAACTTTTGTTGTATTTCTTGGTCATGCTCTTGGTTTTCTACAAACTTGTGCACAATTTTAAACTTTTGAAGTTTGTATTAAAGTTTTTGTTGAGATTTCAAATTTTTAAACTTAAATTCCATTGCTATTTGAATTCCAGAAAAATATGTGAATGAAAGTTTCCAAAAAAATAATTTATTCAAATACTAGATTATTTATATTGAATTGTAATTATTTTTACCAAATTTTTAGAAGTGTTTTCGACTTCTCTAAAATTCAAATGAAATCCCAAATACAGATTTGAAAGTAATTTAATTCTAACAAATTTTAATATATAAAATGTTTAAATTTAGTTTTCCTAAGTCCCTTGTGAACCTCAGAATGCCCACAAAAATTTTCAGAATTTTTCAAATTTTATTTCTATTTCAAACAGCTAAGTCAAACTTGCATATTTTTGGTCAAAGTTAAATCCCAACCTAAACCCAGTCTTGTTCCTCCGACTGAACCGAGTCCGACCGGTCCCCTTCGCAACCCAGGTCCGACCGAACCAGCTCGCTTGAGCCGCTCTCCCCCTCTCACTGACGACCCGGTCCCACCGGCAGACTCCTTCTTCCACGCGGCGCTTTCGCCTGCGCTAGCTCGCCCGCGCACCGCTCGCCACCGTCGCCGCATGCGTGCCAGCGCGACTCGCCGGTCACCTCGCCGCCCTTGCTACCTCCACCTCGCGACCTCCGCCTTCTTCTACAAAAGTCGTCGAGAGCTCACCTACCCGGTTTCCTTCCCCTCCTCTGTCCTTTTACTCCACCGTGCTCCGGGAGCCGAGAGCAGCGCCGCGCCGCCTCCAAGCCTTCCGGCTGCTCCGATGATCCCCAACCACCCACGATCGCGTCACGGCGTGTTCCACATCCCCAGGAGGCAAACCCCTCAAGAAATTGTGGAATTCATCGCCTGTGGAGCTGCGCACGGCCCTTTTTCCCCGACCACGGCCGCCACCACCATTTCTAGCGCCACGTCTACTCCGGCGACTCCCTCTTCGATTCCTCCCTCCTAGAGCACCCTCTAGGCTCCCTTGATCTTCCCCGATCACTCACCCACTCTCTCTTTCTCTCCAGGAACCCCTCCACGGGGACCACCCCGCGCCGCCGCACGCTCTCGTCGCCGGCCCACTCCGGCCACTCTCCGTCCTCGCCGAGCACCCCGGTGAGTTCCCTGAGTCCTACTCATGCTCATGCGCGCGCTATTTTCCGCCCCTTCCTTTCCGACGCCGTCGCTTCCCTTTCACCCCCTCGGCCGGCCGCCGCTCGCCATCGCCGCGCCTCCACCGTGCCTCTCCGGCCACCACGCGACCACCCTTAGCTTCAGTAGCCCTCGAGCAACCCATTTTGGCCGACACCTCTACCTCGCCGTTGCTTCTTCGCCGGCGGCAAGCCAGGACCAGAGCCACCCGAGCCTCCCCTGTTCCTCCTTCGGGCTCCCTGTGGCTGACAGTGGGACCCACTCTCTTAGACTGAGCAATTTGCTGCTAATCAACTTTGCAAATGTAATTAAGTCACTCTAAATGGTTTAGCAAATTTGTAGTTGAGGTTTGGAAGAAGGTTAGACATTAGTTTCATTTCTGAAATTTTCACTGTGTGGCAATGAGCTGACAATCTTGTGTAAGGGTGAAATGCTATTGAATCTTTTGAATGGCTAATGGAATCACTTAAGCATATTTGGTAATTGGTTAATTGAATGAATGTTTGACAATTAGTTGTAAAGGCAGTATAGTTTTTTAGAATAAGTTGTTGAGCAGGGAAAAGCAAAGTGGTATGGAGTCAAATTAAAATGTCAGTAAACCCTTTCTCTAGCCCAACCAATTTTCATACTAGAAAATTGGGTGTATGTCCTTTAGATCACTCTAGTTAGCCATTCTGAAATTGAGTTAAAAAGAAGTTTAGTTGTAACATTTCTGTCTAAGAGAAGTCTTGCTTTTGTAGGTGTATAGCCTGTAGTTTGAAGCTAATAAAAATGGCAGTAGGTTATGTTTTGCTAAATCTAGTAGTTAAGTGTCAGTAAGGCTAAAGTTGGTTAGAAATCTGATTAGCAGTTATTAGTTGGCTAATTAACTAGTTAGTGTTCCATTAGCATATAAGAGGTTTGATTTTTACTGTATGATTATCGTGGAAAATAAGTGAGTTTGGAAATATCAATCACAAGAAACCCTAACTAATTTAAATAAACTCCAAATCATCTAATTTTTGTTCCTAAATTCATAATCTATCTTCTGTGTTATTAATTTTTGGATACTTTTGGTGTTCTGGTGTTTATTATTTTTTTCGCTTTGGCGTTTTATCGTTAGATGACGTTGATATCGAGTGATCCTCTGCAGCAAGTCAAATATCTCTAGCAAAGCAAAGGCAAGCGGTTTGATCATATCCACTCAATCCCATTACTTTTAAAATCTAATACTTTGTTTTACTAAATGCGTATGCATGCTTTTGTGTCAATAATTAATTTTGTCGATTAGAGGTAGTTAATCCCATTGCATTGTTGCCACGAAAATTATTCACCTGCCACTACCTTAGGAATATTATCCTCACTGGTGAATTAGAGCCCGGTGAATGATTTATGGCCTTTTATTTGTCTTTGCGATATGATGTTTAGCAATGCTTAGATACCGGTAGAATTGGGCGGTTATCGACTTAGTCGGTAACCTTGATCACACAAAATTAGTATAACTTTATGATTCAGCATGTTGCTATGTTTATTTGTGAAAACTAAAAATGAAAACAAAATGATTTGGACTTGGGCACAATGGTATGTTGGTGTGCTTTTGGGTGTGACTGGAATGGTGCCCGAGTCATTTAAGGACCGAGTTACTTGCGCCACCGTACTGAGCATTTTGCGTGCTAACCACACTAGAGGGTATGAGACCTCTCTTGACTTAGTACTCTGGCGTGTATTGGCTCCGGGTCGCAGGAGGTTGCAGGAGGGATGGTGTTGGGAGCATGGTAGTTGTCCGAAAAGCTTTACCCTGAGTGGGTAGTTGTCTTTTCGGCTTTACCATGTAAGCGTATGGATTTTTATCCATACGAGCGGCTCGTAGTTAATACACAATATTGGAAAGCGTCTCGTAGGACTTAGCCGTGCCGCAAACATACCTTGGAAGTGTGCTTTGGCTTAAAGGCGATGCAAGTGTGGGTACATTGGTACACCTGCAGGTTAAAACTATTCAAATAGCCTCGTCCTAGGTTATGGACACGCTCGGATCGCCCCAAGAACTAGACTACAACATTTAACTAAAACTTGATGGGTTGGTATGAACGGGTGTTCATACTATTGTTGTGATGGCCATTGGGTTGGTCATCTCCAGGATGTCTTTATGTTACTACTTACTGTATCACTGTTATTTATGTAAATAAAATTTGAATTGTTAAAACTGCCTTCAAACTATTACATTATTGCAAAAGAAAACTGGCTTTATGCTAAAAGTAAGTCGAGCCCCCTCCACTTAAATAAAGCTTGCATGTAGTTAATTATAGTTCTATTACCCTTACACGTCAGTCTTGCAAGTACAAAAATAATTTTTGTACTCAGTTGCTTTGCTTAATGTTTTTGTTGCAGAGGAAGAAGGTGAGCCCCAAGGACTTCCCTTTTGTGAGTTGTGTTGCGTGTTTGACGACTAGCTTGGAGGCCCGGTTGGTTGCCTTGTGGGTAAAGGCACACTAATTGACTCTTTTAATTATCGCCATCTTATGGCTTTTGCTTCCGCTGTTTAATTGTTATTTAATTGTCTTTTGGCCGGTTGGCCCTTGTTGTAATAATCCCTATTGTATGTCTTTTGTTAGACTTGTTGTATGGAATTGATGCATAATTTTGTGAAGAGGTGTGTATACTGCTGTTCTGGGAAGTATACATATCTCGAGGCTTGGTTTATTTGATTTGTGATGCTAAAGTCAGGTGGTTGGTTAAGCATTATAAGCCAAATAAACTGAAGTCCTCACACTTCGTTACATAGATCATGCTGACAGTAACTACGAACATGACAATATCTTAGCATGTAACAGCCAATCCGCCAGTTAGATTACTAACACTACTGCTACCACGTGAGATCGCTTGTCTCTGTGTGAGCCTGTGAGTGAGATCGTACGCAGCGGCTTCCAAACAGCGTGTTAAAGAACCATCCGTGCACAGTGCCGCCATCATCTCGTGCCGGCCGGCGCTGTACCTGTACGTGAGTATTACTGGCTGAGGGTACTGTAACACTGTGGCAGTACATGTACATGTAGACAGTAGTACATGGCTAGGAGTCCCCAAATTCCACGAACGGACGCATCTGTCAGATTTATTCCCAGACGCACAGGGAAAACTTCTATTCCTCTATTATACACGGTACTGTGGTGAGATGCTAACTGCCACCCTGGCCCAGACGGCCAGACCGCGGTAGTGCGTTGTTGTCTTGTTGACCCAGTCGCCGGCGATAACCATTACACTTTGGGTTGGGCGCCGACTATCCAAACTGTTGAAATCTGAGGGCCTTTTTGGTAATTTCCACAATTTCGAATTTTATATTCAGAATTAAAGGGAAATTGAGAAAAAGGAGAATATATATCCTCAGGTGGGACCCACGATAAGAAAGAGAGATGAAGAGATAAGGCAACTGAAGGGGAGGAAGAGGCGAACACGTGGCCTCGTGTGCGAGCCTCACGGAGGCCGTTTC
The DNA here is from genome assembly GCA_036346255.1 of Ampelocalamus luodianensis. Classification (NCBI taxonomy): domain Eukaryota; kingdom Viridiplantae; phylum Streptophyta; class Magnoliopsida; order Poales; family Poaceae; genus Ampelocalamus; species Ampelocalamus luodianensis. The sequence goes on along the minus strand of CM070628.1, from coordinate 22,922,916 downwards.
TGCCACACCATCATCGATCTCTCCTTATATGTAGCTCTGGCTCTCTTTTTTTGTGGGGTGAAGCGAAGCAATTCCTCTTCCATTTTCCTTCCTCCAACACTTGAGCAATTTGGGGTAGCAGTTGTAGCGGCGGCACTCTCTGGGCGTCGTGGCTTGGTGGCCGTGCGACAACGAGCTCCAAGTGGATTGTTTGATCCGTGTGCTGTTGGTGTCGGTATTCTTGTTGGTTCTGATTCGATTGATTGCTGATTTGTGAGCGTGGCCAGTGCATAGATTGTTCTTGTCTTTGTGCAGCATCAATCCCACATCTCGGTCCTGTGCTTCAGTGTGCCCTGATTCACGGTGGTGTGGCATTATATCTCTGATGATCTCACTGGACAATCGTGACATAACGGCGGCAATAGGTTTTATGGGACAACGTCACCGTCGACGTGCCTTGCCTTCTCCGTGGCTTTGAGTGCCACTGGTTCAGTGAGTTCATTTGGTTCTTATTTTGTCTATCTTGGATAGCAAGGTAGTCAGAGTCGAGATCCCGAGTCGGATCGATTTGCATCCGGTAGGATCGAATCGTAGTATCGAATCGTAGAATCGGCGATTCTACGGATTTGTAAAATACACATATTTACCATCTATACTATAAGTTTGTATGATTCTTATAAGGTTTACCGCTACTTATTACCAAAAAGGGCAAAACACTTCTTATCACACAATGTAAAAGCATACCGGTTCGACATGATGGGTGATATAGTTCGAACTACTGAGAAACAGATTACCACATCGATATAATATTTTGCATGCTCCTTGTTTATTTATAGTTTCATTCTCGAAGTTAATATCAACAAATTTTACTCTAAAACAAAATATCGCCAAAGCCCGCCTCTAAAAACAATTGCCCTAAGTCTCTACAAGTAGGATCGATAAGCCGTCGTGGGTTCGTAGAACCGTAAGACTCTAAGAGTAAGATCGCGATCCTAACTACCTTGAGTAGGATCGGATCGACAGTGAGACTCGGATCGACAGGCTGTCGTGGGTTCGTAAAATCGTAAGACTCTAAGAGTAGGATCGCGATCCTAACTACCATGTTGGATAGTATGCCGTACAAGTGAATTTCTTTTTACATCTTTATGTGATTTGATTAGCACTAGTACTGGGTAACTTTACATGATAGTTTGTGGGTTTTCATATTGCTCTGTGAGGATTCATGCCATTGTGAGATTAGTGTGATAATTTATAGACTTAAGCTAGGCTTTCTGCTATCTATTATTTTTGCTCTTGAATAACACTTTACTTGCCGAAGGGTTAACTGCTTATTTTTTACTTGTGATATCAAAGTTGATTGTTGTTAATTTTGGTAAGTGGTAAAGCTCAAAACCTAGCATGTATCTTTGGAATTGTCACATATAATCTGGGATCAAACTAGGCCACTTGTGGCGAGGAGGCCTTGCTTTGTGCTTGTGCAGCCCGGCATCTGATAGCACTTCTAAACAAACTTCAATTTAAGCATTATGCTAATTGATTTAGCCCACTCATTTTATTTTGTATAGCATGATTTCATATTCAAATGACTTTAGCATGTCTATGTTAAGAGACATTTATATGATGCTAGTGTCTTTTTTGTTACTGCTAGAATTATGCTTGCTTATTCATATTTAAATCTAGAATTAATCTTAAATATTTGCTAAAAACGCGATTTTTTTGCAACAATCCGGAAAACCTATTTATGAAGAAATGGCTTCCTCTTCGGACGTTGTTAAGCTGGAAGTTTTTGACGGTGTCAACTTTAAGCATTGGTAGGCAAAGAATAAGCTATGGCTGATTAATCTCAAACTTTTTTGGGTCATTTAGTATCCTCTAATGTTCCCACTGGATACTGCACCTATGGTGCGGTGGGAGGATGAGGACAATTCAGCATTAGCTCGTGTGTTTGCCGTCTTATCCAACTGGTGGTTCGACATGTATATTAAACTTCAAAGATACCAAGAAACTCTGGGATGAACTTGTTGAGAAATACTCTTAAGGGGCACAATGGAAATGTATCCTTCATCACTGCTAATTACTTAAACTTTAAGATGGTTGATGTCAGGACCCATGTATGTAAATTTGGACCTCTGTGTATAATTCACTAGTCTAGAATCATGCAAGTGCACACAAAGCTTAACCTAATGCCTGAGTAGTCAACGTCGAGACTCGTAGCTTATTAAGTTAGGCATGTCCCATACTAGACATATGGTCGTACAGTTATGGCTCAGTTCAACGACGCACAAAGTTATATCCTTAATTGACTAAGGCAAGACTGCCAAACAACTCTAAGTTACCAACATTCATATTTTCCCAACGCACACAACTCTACCATATCACAATTCCATCCACCTGCCTCAGTCTAAATCTTTTCCCATATTGTTGATTAAGTACAACATATGCCATCAACATTTGACAACATACTGCACACAACTTTCCACAAAGTATTCCATATTCACTTAGTCAAGTTTAGATTTACAATTTAAAATGATATCAATAACCCATTGCATAACTAAGCATACTAATCGTATCTAACCAACTCACGTTGGTGCTATGATAATACCAACTAGTAATAAACCTAGTTAAGGTGACAAATGATCATGGCAATACAATGAGCAAGGTGTATATCTAAACCCAAAGTATTTAAAGAATTGAATATTTAAAATAACATGTAATAATTTGAATCAAAGTAATTTTAAAAAACTGGGTGCAACAAGGTCAAAGGTATAACTTACCTTAAAACAAGTCTTAGTATTGGTCTTAAGCTTGATCAACTTCTCCTTCCTCGAAAGCTCCCAAAGCATCAATGTCTACTCGCAAACGGAAGCGAAAACAAAAATAAATACAAAACAAAGCAACAAATGAACTCCAAAAATTAAATAAAAATCACAGGAAGGTAGACTTGAATTTATATGAATTTAGAGACTTGAATGGGCTCAATCGGAGTTCGTATGAGGAAGAACGGACTCTCGAAAGATTTAAATATAAGAAAAAGAGAGAGAAAACCCTATTTTGGAATTTTATTTCTTAAGAAAATTCCAAAATGTTTCACTAGCATGATGTCGACAATTGAATATTAGAAATAAAGGAAAATCCCAAAAAATAGGATAGATACTGACAAGTAGGACCCACGGTCTATAGGCCGGGTCCACGGGTCTACGGGTTCACGGGTCTATGGTCTAGGGTTCTGATATGTGGGGTCCACATGTCAGTGGCTTGGTCCACCATTGACTAGGTCCATGTTGATTGGGTCTAGGGTTTCAAGCGTGGTTGCGCTGAGGTGGCTAGGGTTTGCTCATGTGGCGCACACGTGTCGCTGAGGTGGTGACACATGGCAGACACATAGGACAGAGGTGCTGACGTGGCAACAATGAGGAGTGAGGCTAATGTGGCATGAGTTGGTACTAACATGGCACTAATTGGAGGCAAGGTGGTGGCCACGTAAGTGGCCACGTCGACTGAAATCAACGGTAGCTACGGCTGATGACGGTGACGGTGAACTACGTCGAAAGGAGGTCATGACTGGCATGCTTGAGCTCTGGCGAACCCATCTAACGGTTCTGATGCGACAGCGAGGGCCAGAAAGGGGATCAATGGCGGCGAGGGTGATCGTGGTGGCTCAGGTTGATGGCTAGACGGCGATGAGGTGCTCCGGCGAGGACTTAGACATGCGCACTGGGTTCCTGAGGTTCGGGCGATGCTCACACATGGTGCACGAGGACCAGTGGTCACCGGTGGCCACTGGAATGAGGTGGTGATGGCAAGGCAGGGCAACGGTGTGGGCTCTATGGTGCGATCGACGCTACGGGACTTCTCCAGTAAAGTGGGTGTGCGCATGGGGTAGAACGTGATGAGGCGGTTCTGATGGTGTAGACGATGACGACAGGAGCTCACTGGTGGCGGCGAATCAAAGTGATGAACCACAGAGGTCCTGATTTGGCCCGATCTTTCGATGAGAACGATAAGTTCGGTAGGCATCGCTCAACTCTCACGATCCTGGCTACGAACACACAAGGCTCGAAACCATGCAATCGCTGAACTGCTCGACAAGTCGTTATCAACCGTGCACGAATACCCAGTTGACCTGACCACAAAGGTCGATTCCTGCATACACCGAAGAAGCACGCAAGAACAAGATAAAGCAATCTGAAATTGCAAATATGAACTTAAATATTTGAATTGAGTTGGGATTCTGAATAAGGATCTTAATTGGGTGGTCTAGTCGACACACGCAAAAGATACAAGTTGCAACAAAGACAAACTAAACATAAACAAAATCCAAGAAAACTAGAGGGGGTGCGGCCTCCTTAAATAGGGAACGAGGAGCCATAAATCTAAAGGAACTAGCGGGGAGGGACTAATCTCGTGGATTACTGTTCACATGAACCGTAACCACGCCTCTAGGTGGGCCGTCGGCAGATAGGCCAAGTTCAGCATGATTACAAAGCCCAGATTGGCCCAAACAAGTAATATGATGTCTTATTTTGATGATTGCGATCAGTCCAGAAGGAATTTGGAGGTGAGGCCAGATCCGTTGGAAAGAGAACGAAATAAGCTTTCAATCAAGTACTCGTGGACCACGGACTCCGTATGTGAAAGTTATGTCTGTTTTAAGTTGGTGTTGTCAGGCTAATTCCGGAGGCCGAATTGGATTCCAAAACGGGTCCAACTCGAATTGTTTGCTTGTCTTGGACCAAAAGTGACATCGTGCTGCACATATATATATATATATATATATATATATATATATATTATCATTAAGTAGCATCATATAGTTCATATAATATAATGACACTCCTAAAAACAAGCTCATCTGATAATTTAAGTGAAGCGTACGAGCTCTTGTACTTATAACAGTAAACATAGCAAATATGGTTGTATCCATAGAGGTCATGTCCTCATCATCCTCCCTTTCTTGAAAACAAAGCCGTCCTCGGCTTTTAATAAGCTGAAAATAGGGTAACAAAGAAGCCAAAGTGTATGCATGATATATGTATATGTCATCTGTTTTAACAGTTCTTCGTTGTTGCACAATTAATGTTAGAAAACAGCAGCAAACATATATGTGAATGATCAAAACAAAAGTTCTTACACAACAATTATTGCAACTAGTTTTGCAAATGTAAGTGAAGCGTTTATGCAATTCAAATCTCTGAAGTTGTAAACTTGCAGTAGTAGCATATATGGGCAAATCTACAACCTTTGGAATCAAACAAAATTTACCCATATAATCATATGTCAAACGAGCAATAGCAAATTCATCTAGCAATGGTGAAAAGATTTGTAAGTTCTTCCATAATTCAACATCTTCATTCAGATTGTCCTTCCTAGATGGTGCCATAAAAGGTGAACACATAGGCATGTGATGAGCATGAAATTTTATTTGACTCTCATATTGAACAAGATTCAGCACACAAGAATTGTTGTTCGAAACAACATGCTTCAATTCATCTATGTGATCACAAGTTATGCATATTCGATATACAAAGAATTGATTGTCTACACCATAATCTCCAATCAAATTAAACTTATATCTAGGGGTGTAGGCGCTAAACAATGATTTCGAACATGCAATTACAGAAACTTTTTCCAAGGTATGTGACAATTTCATATGTGGATCCAACATAATATTACATAAAGAGTCAACAGGAGAAATTCTAGTAAAAAACGTCTTTATGTCTAACCAATTCCACATGATCATTGTATGCGATTAAATCATCACATGAATCATTCAAAACAACAGACAATTCAATTATTTCAGCACATGGTGCACTCAACTCAGCTGGCAAATCAATCAAATTATCACAGGATTCATGCAAATTCTTAATAATATCGATTCGTAGCTAGGAAATGAATTTCTACCTTCTCAAAGACTAGGTTCATCCACCTCATGTGATGCGTGGTTTCTACTACAATCTGATTTTCCCTTTGCTCAATGATACTAGGCATGAAATCATGGTTATTGTTCTTAGATTGAGTGTTCAAATCAGTACCTTTGGTATTACCTTGTAGGCTCAACTCAGATGATGTTGGTACTGGAGTTGGTGAGTAGTCAAAAGCTTTTCTTTCTTCTTCTTGCTCCAGCTCAATTAACAAGGAGCGATCCAAGGGTGCAAGACAACGAGACAGAGTAACGCTCACAGCAGCAGGGGCGGCAATCATAGTAGATGCAATAGCAGGAGAAGCAACCAAAGATGATCTTGATGTGGAGGTTTGTACCGTGCGCTTATTTGTTTCATGTACACGTGAAGGTATAGTGGAAGTAGACGAAAAAGCACAAACGGTCTTGGATTGTCGTCCCTATACTTCTTTTTCAACTTGGCAGGCAAGACGAAACAAGCGAGTGATAGTAGGAGGTTGATAAACAAGTTTATTCCGAATTTGATGGTTTAATCCTCCTAGAAATCTAGTTATCTTCGCATCTTCAGTTTCTTCTAAACCACAACGAGACAAAGCAGTTTGCAAATCTTGATAATAATCCTCTACAGAACTACTACCTTGTCTTAAGCGTTGCAATTTATTAAGCAATTCACGAGAATAATATGAAGGTACAAATCTATGTCTCATTGCTCTCTTCAAAGCATTCCATGTTCTAGGTATGTTTTGATTAGTACGACAGTATTCACTCCACCAAATAGATGCAAAATCATAAAACTCACGGGTAATAGCCCTAACTTTTAGATGATCAGGAAATTCATGGTATGCAAATAATTGTTGTACATCTAATTCCCATGTGATATAAGCATCAGAATCATAATTCCCAGTAAAAGAGGGTACAATGAAGTTAATTTTATGAGACATACTATCACTATCATATACCTCCCGTGGTGAAAAAGCTTGTCTCAAGTGTGCCTCTTCCTCATTCACTATCTTGCACTCCTGTCCAACAGTTCGAAGAAGAGGTGGATATCTCTTGCAATCATTCCGTGAACCTGCCAGAGTTAGTAGAAAACAAAGAAACAAATCACAAGTATATGTTCCTATCAACTACTAGGATCTGGAAGCTCAACCAAGTCACTCACACTCAAGCTTATACCCAGTTCTTACAAGTTCTTACCAATGCAAAGAAGGAAGTGGTACAACCGGTGGTGGTTCGTGATACTCTCACTTGCGATCAGCCCAACGATTACGAGGAACGGCACCTGCTGAGTTAGTAGGAAGTGGAGCTCGGAAGGCTAGTATGTAGCAAAGGAATAACAATTATTCAATTCAGTATGCAAAGTTGAAAAGTAGTTCAAAGTACTAGTCACAAGTTGCTGATTCTAGCCTAATCAAAGCGAGCTAATCAAGTCCTACCAACAGAATTGTAGAAACGCACACACAATGATTAATATGACCTAATGCAACCAAGGGACTGAGCTTTTTGAGAACAATCGGTAATTGCAAAACAACAAACTCGTGTTGCACTAAGTACTGGAAAGAGACGCTAGCCAATTGCAAAGAAAGATGGGCACAAGATTGCTAAAAAATATGAAATACACAATCTAAAAAATATGGACTAGGGTTTCGTATTTTCCAAGTTTCGGCCACTAGTGTTCTTTCTTTTTCTTCTCGTTCTGTTCTTTTTTTTTACCTCTCAAAGCCACTGGAAACCGGCATGCTTTTTTTTTGGAATGCTACAGTAACCAAACCTCATGCTACAGTACCTAACTGTGTGCTACAGTACCTAACTGTGTGCTACAGTGGCTGATTTTTTTTTCCTTTCGTCAATGCCATGGCTTTTTTTTAACGCCGGCTGCCTTTTGATTGGTGTTTTTTTTTTGCTGCAAAGGCCGAACTAGGAGGGGATCCACCCGTGATTAGCCAGTCCAAAAAAAAAATTTCGGACGTGTAAATACAATGGGAAGAGCAGCCCAAAGCAATATTTAAATGCTAGTCTCAAAGATGAAAAAGGTATACGTGATGCTCAGATTACCAAAAGGTTTTCGGCTGGTCTTAAAGGAAAAGAACAAACCGACTCAAACTCCAAGCCGAGATAGAAACAGATTCGGTCAAAAATTCCTGTGGCCGAACCGAAATTGATGGAGATTGAACCCGAACTGGACAAGGAATTGGATGCGATCTGTGGAGGATGCAGCGGCAGGGGATGGGAGGGTGGTGGGAAAAATTGAACACAAAGGATGAAGCTACGCAAACAAATATGAAGATCAAACTAGACTTCAACTAAACTAGAAATCAACAACTAGACACGTCGATGCAACTAAAAATTCAACAAGCAAAAACTGAAAGAAAAATTGCAATGGCTCAAATTGGTTCGGTATAGATGATAGATATGAATTTTTTTAGGGCAATTTTTTGGACTCTAGGTATGAAAAACAAATCTACTACTAAGGGTACTGATTTCTCACCGAAGAACTGTAGCTCTGATACCACTTGATGAACCACGGAGGTCCTGATTTGGCCCGATCTTTCGATAAGAACGATAAGTTCGATAGGCGTCGCTCAACTCTCACGATCCTGGCTACGAACACACAAGGCTCAAAACTACGCAATCGTTGAACTGCTCAACAAGTCGTTATCAACCGTGCACGAATACCCGGTTGACCTGACCACGAAGGTCGATTCCTGCATACACCGAAGAAGCACGCAAGAACAAGATAAAACAATTTGAAATTGCAAATAGGAACTTAAATATTTGAATTGAGTTGGGATTCTGAATAAGGATCTTAATTGGGTGGTCTAGTCGATACACGCAAAAGATACAAGTTGCAACAAAGGCAAACTAAACATAAACAAAATCCAAGAAAACTAGAGGGAGTGCGACCTCCTTAAATAGGGAACGAGGAGCCACAAATCTAAAGAAACTAGCGGGGAGGGACTAATCTCGTGGATTACTGTTCACATGAACAGTAACCACGCCTCTAGGTGGGCCGTCGGCAGATGGGCCAAGTTCAGTATGATTACAAAGCCCAGATTGGCCCAAACAAGTAATATGATTTCTTCTTTTGGTGATTGCGATCAGTCCAGAAGGAATTTGGAGGTGAGGCCAGATCCGTTGGAAAGAGGATGAAATAAGATTTCAATCAAGTACTCGTGGACCTCCAACGGACTCCGTATGTGAAAGTTATGTCTGTTTTAAGTTGGTGTTGTCAGGCTGATTCCGGAGGCCGAATTGGATTCCAAAACGGGTCCAACTTGAACTGTTTGCTTGTCTTGGACCAAAAGTGACATCGTCTGCACACACACACACACACACACACACACACATATATATATATATATATATATATATATATATATATTTCATCATTAGGTAGCATCATATAGTTCATAAAATATAAAAACACTCCTAAAAATAAGCTCACCTGATAATTTAAGTGAAGCGTATGAGCTCTTGTACTTAGAACAGTAAACATAGCAAATATGGTTGTATCCATAGAGGTCATGTCCTCATCACAAAGAAACACGAGGATGGTAGTGCTAGGGCTAGATCTTCAAATCCGGTGCTATGGTGGCGATCTAGGGCTTCGGGTCTTGGGGATCTAGCAGCGGTGTCAAGCGGCTGGGTTTCAACACGGATGTTGAGGGCTTAAATAGCTTAGGGCAATGGGGCGGTGGGAGTGTCCGAGACTGACATGATGGTGGAGTCCAGCATGTACATGGGACGAAGATGATGATCAGTACACGAGGCAGTCCCACATGTCAGCAATAGTGACTAGGGAGGATTTGCGTCGCACACATGTGTGCGACTAACGGGTTGGACTGGGTGTGGTGCAGGCGAGAGAGAGAGAGAGAGAGAGAGAGAGAGAGAGAGAAAAGGTGGGATGCAGGCAGGAATGGGTCGAAAGCAAAGGAAATGCGCCAGGGAATAGGAAATCGGCCCATTTGGAATTTCCTGATTTTTATTAGTTTTTATATGTTAGAAAATATAGAAAATCCAAAGTGCAATTTAAAATAGCAAAAGAACTCGGAAAAATTCTAGAAAATATCTTCAAGCACAAAGAACTCAAATAAAATAATTTTAGAATTAATTGATGGTCATATTATTCCCATTAAATTACTTTGACTTTAAAAGTTTGATTTAAGCTTTATTTAATTCAATAATTTGGTGAAATTTTCTAGAGGGCTAAACTAATAAAAACGGTTTTGGAACTCGAAATTTGGGATATTAGAGTTGAAGGACGGTCATTGATGGAGAAGCTTCATGAGCTTCAACTCCATGTACGTGACCTTAGTTAGTACGACTACTCCTTACCTGAAAGGTTTCAAGTGAATATTATCTTGGCCAAGTTGCTGCCTTCGTGGTGTGACTTTGTGATTGCTCACTGACATATAAATGTGTGCTTGACTCTCAATGAGTTGTCGGTTGTTATTAATGTCGAAGAGTCTGCCAAGGCCTATGATGGTGAAGGAATGACCTAAGTCCAAGCTCATTAAGTGGAAGCTAAGAGTTTAGGAGGCAGTGGAAAGCAGAAATTCAAGAAATGGCCCCATAACAAGCCCAAAGGCAACCAAAATAACGAAGAAGAAGGAGGACTTTGTATGTTACGTTTGCGGGGGGTGGCTGGTCGTAAAGCCAACAAATGTCGCAACCGTAACGGCAAGGGTCCGTCTCCAGGTCAGCATAAGGGCCATAAGGTTGAAGCAAATGTCACTCTAGCTAGTCCCAGTTTAGATGGGTATGTACCTCAAGCCTTTATGGCAGGTTCATCAATTGATTGGTTGATTGATACAAGTGCAACTAGATATACATGTGCTGATCAATCTTGTTTATCTTCATTTCAGGTTAAAGGTGGTGGCTCTGTTCTGATGCGGAACGATGTCGTTGCTACAATACGTGGGATTGGATAGGTCTTTTTGAAGCTCACTTGTGGCAAGATGCTCATCCTAAAGGACGTGCGTTGTATGTGCCTGCAATGACTCACAATCTAATGAGTGGGTCTATGCTGTGTAGGCAAGGAATAAAGCTTGTTTTTTTAACCCAATAAGGTTGTTGTCGACGATCGAGTCGCCGATCTCACGAAATAAATGAAGGAAGGTGGCGAAGAATTCTTGGGAGAGAATGGGACTGCTCTTTATTGATATGAACTGGCTATTATAGGGGGTGCCTGCGACCAGGTAGTAGACTAATCCTAATTACACCGAGTAGAATGTATGCTATTCCACAATCTTGATCGTTGGAAAGAGTCTGATCTCCTGCCTTCTTAGTGATCTATCACCCCTTCCGCTGTCTACGTCTGTCTTTAAGTAATTGATGAAATGGTGGCAGTTACTCCTAAAAGAGATGTCTGTTGGAAGCATCGCGACTAGTCAGAGCGAGATGGCAGTTGATGAAGCGTCAACTGTCACACGGTTAAATATCTATGAGATGCTTAACCGTGTGTTAGTGTCTTAGGATTGTGAGACGTTGCATGGTATGGAGAATATAACATGTGTTCCATTCATCACACGGTACAAAATATTCTTGGAGTTAGATCCAGATGCTAGTTCATTACTTTTATGAGCAGTTCCCTGGTCAGGGTCTAGGTACGAAACCTCTTTCGACCAAGGTACCAACGATATAACCTCTGGAATCCTTACGACCATGGTGGTCGTTAGCCTTAGGGGTTACGACCAAGAAGACATATGGTCTTTTATGTATTAAAAATAATATATAGAGGTTTTAATCCTCATCGTCTAACCCTCGAACTTTAAATGAATTGTGTCGTGCGAACACTTTTTCCGATGAAGTCGTATTGGGAAGACCCTCATTTAATCCTGTGACACACGAGGTGGTCCATATCCATTTAAAGTTGCGAAAACTAGGAACCGAAGAGTCTTTTGCCTGTTTGGCTTCTATCCTTATCCTCTTTAATTCTACCATGAACTGAAGGCTATAAATAGCCCCCAGAAGATAGATCTTGAGGTAAAAAATCCATTTAGAAACCTCTAGCTTTTTTAGTTCTGCTTTTGCTCATAAGCTCCTCGTTGTCAAACTTCTTTCAATTCAAGTCGATGAGCTATGGTTGTTCAGAATGAGATTTTCATTCTCAAGGCTTATATTACCTTGGTATCTTTTAGTAGAACAAAAGTCACGGGACAAATTGACTTTTCGACCATTTATGGATTTTGTTGTCAAGGTGAATATAGCCCACAAATAATAGGTGAGCACTTCACTGTTTATGATATGTAACTTTCGATCAAGACTGAAGTTCATATCGAAAGAAAGTCGCATAGAACCAAAGCTTGCTGGGTCACGTATCTTCTGTGTCCTTCCACTAGAGATCAACTTCAACCATCCTAAAGATAATTTTCGAAGATCCAGCCGAAGAACCATTTTAGTGAGAAGAAAGATCATAGAAGATATGTAACTAGGTTTTTTTGGTCATATTCAGATTTTTATGAAATAAAGTTTCATTTTGATCATATCTTTAAATTTGTTTATCTTTGGCAATGAGAAAGAGGGTTCAGTCAATCTTAGGTCTTTCCTTCCTACAGATATTTATCCATGTTCAGGAAAAAAAATTCGACTAGATGACATTCTTAGTACCCAACCAGTATAAAGGGTCAAAAAAGATATGAAAAATAAAAACAAGGAGAAAAAGTGGCTCCCTTTTTGTATAGATCTTCTAGTGTCCGTGCGCCCCGACTAGAGCATACCTGAAGATCAGGCAACAGAAAAAACTCTTGACCAGAGTACTCAGGTTACAATTCCTGGGGACAAAGTGATCGAGGAAGCCCCTGAGCAGGCGCCAGTGTCAGGGCTTGCTTAGGATCCATTAGTGATTCTAACTCCATCTGTGGAGGTAGATATCCCTAAAGATCCTCAACAGGTTCCGCCCCCTGTTGGTAACTCTTCACAATCTAACAAGTTCCCTTTCCACCCTCGATTCATCGAGGATAAGGAGCTTGACGATGTTTGGGGAAAGGTATCAGACCGTCAAGCTAAGGCAGGTCCTGATACAATTTTTACCGAGTACAATGATTTGGCAATTCGGGTGAGTATCCACGACCATTTTCATAATACTTAAAGTTTCATAGGAAACATAAAGAAGAATACCACTTATGTAGCACATGGTCGAAAACTATGCTGTGGTCGGAGGGCTAACCCAGCGGATAAGGCTCCTGGAGCAGAAGAACTCCTAACTAGGAAGTAAGAATTTTGTTCTTGACTTTTCTTTTCCTGATTACTCAAACTTCTCCAGCTAATCACTTTCTCCTTTTATCAAAATCTGATAGATTCGAAGAAAATTAAAGAAGAGGTTACGGCTAAGGAAGCCATAATAGCTAAGCTTCAGGAAGAATATCAGAACAAAGACCGATCGATCGAACACGTCATGACTAGGCAAAAAGAGGTTTTTGATTCTTGCGAGAAGAGAATCAAAGGTAACTGGTTGTAAGCTTGACTAGTGTACCATGTCTCCAATTTATGTATATTTTATCTCTTAGTCTACTCGTGTAGAGAAAACTCAAGTACTAGAAAGAGCAGAAAAAGCTCTTGAGTTCGAGCGTGGCCAAGGGGCTGAACTTGAGTGGAATCTTGAAGAAAAGGTCAAGTTTCTGAATAAAATGCTGTTCGACCTGGGGTCGAGAACTCAATTGCCCATCTTAAGGGATCCTGTAAAGAAGATCAACTATCTCGGCCAGCAGCTTGAAGACCTCAAGGGTGTGATGAAGACTTTTTGAGAGAACTATGCCCAGATAATGAAAGAAGCTATTGCGACTGGAGTTAGTTTTGTCTTAGCAAAATTGAAGGCTTCCGACCCCTATATTCACCTTGGAGCTATTGAAGAAGACTTCGACTGCTCGGGTGAAGAAGCAACCAAATTCATCGAGGAAGTAAGGCCTCTCGGAGAGAAAGATGCAAATGAAATGGAAGTCGGATCTCGGTCACGTAGCGACCAATCTGGCGGCTCTAAGAAGTAAATGATTATAATATTAGACAATGTAAATAAAACTTACCTTTTAACATCAATGAAGTTCTTGTTTTATCTTCTTTAATTTTGCTAAATACTCCTATACTCCCTAGCCCCCGACTGCTTATATTAGTAGAAGTACATTACTAAAGAAGCAGTAGACCAAGGAAAGGAGTAATAGCTATGACCATGGTATAAAGTATGGACTGATTATAAAGCATAACTAGGAAATCAATTTGGTAGGAACCAGTGTATGACTTCTGCTAGTCGTAAATCTATTTCATAATCGAAAATACTGTCTAATACTAACTATGGTCCAGAAATGTCACATGACTGAATTTGATGATAAGAATTTATGCAAGAATGTATGCAAAAAACAATAAGTGGCCTTGTTTATATATATTATCCAAAACTGGTCGTCAAGGTTGCTAAGTACTGAAGACATAAAAAAACACTTCGCGAAACATGCTCAGGTTCGACTGGCAGCGAGGATCGTAAGAAAAGGCCGTCGCTAGGAAGCTCCTTCCAGTGGACAAGACTTCGACTAGAAGGTTTTCCGTGTCCTGACCAGTAGCCAAACAAGAGTAGAACATGATGTTGAAATTAAGAAAGTTAGTCTTCGAATTCTTAAACATGTAAGTAATCATATGAAGTTGTTTGTGTTATGCTCCATTTACTCATGTTTTCTTTAAAAAAAGAGTGTGGTCGCGCGTGGGAAATCATTGATGCAATGATCACGACTAGGACCTTCATGGCACTTGACTAATATGTCAGAGCCAAGGAGTAATAGAGATCCTTTATAAGGATGTCGGATAGAATGAGTGTCTTCTCCGACTGGTCAAACAACAATGACATATAACCAAGTAATGGATGAATAAATATATAAACAATAACACTTATCGAACAAGGTATAGAAAAATGCATATTTATTGAAATTGAAAGAATGTAAAAAACTATACAAAGAACTTACGCAATTGATCAATATTCCAAGAATTAGACAAAACTTTCCCATCTGACATTGCCAATCTACCAAACTTGGTCAGGTGACTTCAACCACAGTGTATGGACCTTCCCATTTGGGAGAAAGCTTATTGCGATTTGCTTGGTTCTGAATCTATCTGAGAACCAGATCACCCATAGCTAGGCTACGAGGTTTCACCTTACGATTGTGGTACCTTCGCATGGCTTGTTGGTAGACTACTGATCATATCAAAGCTTGGTTTCGTCGCTCCTCAAGGAAATTGATATCGTCAAGTCGTCGTTCGTTCTAATTGTTTTCGTTAAAACAATCAGTGCGAGCAGAACCAAGTTTTAGTTCTAGAGGAAGCATGGCTTTAGCACCATAAACTAAAAAGAATGGTGTTTTATCGGTCGCACGACAGGTCATGGTTCGAATGGCCCATAACACAGAAGGAAGTTCTTGAACCCAAGCTCATGTCCGTTTTATTAATTGGCCGAACACTCGTCGTTTGATCCCTTGCATTATGATACCATTGGCTCGCTCAACTGCTCCATTGCCCTGTGGATGAGCAACAAAAGCAAAATGTATCTTGATACCTAGGTCGTGATACAATTTCTAGAAATTACCGCTTGAAAACTGGGTACCGTTATCTATGATAATACGATTGGGTACACCAAATCGTGTGATCATATTTTTTTGTGAGAAACCTCTTAGAGGCTTCAGTTGTTGCCTTAACAACTGGCTCGCTTTGATCCATTTTGTGAATGTGTCAATCATGATAAAAAAAGAATTCAAAGCCCCCAGGTGCTTGTGGGAAAGGTCCCGAATATCTAGTCATCACGTTGCAAAAGGCCAAGAAAGACGAATTGTTTGCAAAGCTTGTGTGCTGATGTACTTATCGGCTATGAAACTGATATTGTACGCGCTTCGTCATGGGCTCTTTTGCATCATGAAGGGCAGTTAGCCAGTAGTATCCTTGCCTGAAGGCTTTACCGACCAGCGTTCTGTAGGAATGATGTGCTTTACATACTCTTCCATGAATTTCGGTAAGCAATTTAATGCCATCCGTTGAGATATGCATCTCATCAACACTCGTAGATCCTCGTTTGTACAAGGTACTTTCGATCAGAATGTATGATTTGGCTTTTCATGCTATATGACCAGTCTCTACATCATCTTCTAGAATTAGGTCATACTGAAGATAATTGTATATCGACGTCATCCAATTTCTACCGGGATCGTGTTGTATGAGCTGTGGAGCATCTATGTTCGCAGAAGTGAGGTGTACGACCACCTTGTGAACATCTATGCCCTTGGAATGCTCGACCACCGAGGGTGAATCAAGTTGCTCGAGAAAAACTCCGAGGCGGGACAGGTGACCTCGTGGAGGCCATCCGTGCCAGCTGATCGGCCAGAAAGTTTTCCTTTCTAGGAATATGTTGGATCTAAAAACCAAAGAAGTGTTTTTCGAATTTTCGTACTTCCGCCAAATAAGATGACATCTTGGTACTTGAGCATTGATACTCTTTTTCGACTTGATTCGCTACTAGTTGAGAATCACCCTTCACTAGTAATCTGCAAACCCCGAGCGCTTTGCATGCTCAAAGTCCTGCTTATAAATCTTCATACTCTGCCACATTGTTTGTAGCAGGAAAATTTAACTGGATAGCATACTTGATGTGTTCGCCAGTAGGGGATATCAAGACAACTCCAGCCCCCGAGACTTTAAGCATCAAGAATCCATTGAAGTACATTACGCACTCGTCATGGTGTTTGTACTCGGGCCTTTGGGTGGGTTCAAGGTTTGTCCATTCGACAATGAATTCTGCTATTGCTTGAGACTAGATTATTGTTTGTGAGATGAAAGTGAGGTTGAACGCCCCAAGCTCGACTGCCCATTTTGCTATTCATCCTGATGATTCCCTATTTCCTAGGACTTGACCAAGGGGATATCTGGTTGGTACGACCACTTTGTGGGCCTGAAAATAATGGCTTAATTTCCTTGAAGCCATAACGAGACCATAAAGTAACTTTTCTACCTATGGGTATCTCTCCTTAGGTCCATGTAAGACTTCACTTACGTAATGCACTGGTCGTTGTATATTGTCACGTTCTACGACAAGTATATCGCTGACTGTTTGTGGCGTTGCAGCTATATAAATTAGCAGTGTTTCTCCCGACCTCAGAGAGACTAAGATCGGGGCACTTGTTTGGTACTTATTAAGTTTTTCAAAGGCATCATTTGCCTCTTTAGTCCACTCAAAGCTTCCGTGTTTCCAAAGAAGTTTGAAGAAAGGGAATCCTTTTTACCTAACCGTGCTATGAAATGACTTAACGTTGCCGTCCAGCCGGTTAGTTTCTGGACTTCCTTCTTTGTGGTTGGAGGGCGCATCTAGTCGATGGTCGATATCTTTGCTGGAATTGCCTCAATACCTCTAGCCGAAACTAAGAATCCAAGAAGCATACCAGAAGAAACTCCAAACACGCACTTTTTCGGATTTAACTTAAGGCTATGCCTTCTTAAGTTATTGAAAGTCTCTTGTAGGTTTGGAATGTGATCACCTGCGTTGATGCTTTTTATGACAAAGTCATCAATGTAAGCCTCTAGTGTAATACCCCGATTTATTCTAAGGAAGAAATCATTCAAAAGAGAAGAATATAATTAAGAAAGATGGGTTTTTCGCTTTTCTTCGGCAATGTAGGCCTCGGGCCTTGGCCTAGGAGGCCCATGGGGGGCGGGCCACCTATAAAAGAAGGGGGAAACCCTAGGCTGGCACTGTAGCTACAGTGCCACCGCTACAGTGCCTTGCCTCTTGGAGCCGCTCCTACCCGCTGCCGGTGTTCGCAAAGGAAGAAGAAGGAAGGACTGCAGATTGGTTGGCCGAAAGGAGGGACGAGGGATCTTCTTCGTGGGGGATCATTCAGCCTCTCCCTAAGGTTCTACAAGGGTAATGATTCTCGATTTTCGTTGGTTGTTTAGTTGTAGAGGAGAAATCGAATAGATTTGATTGGATCAATGTCGGTCTGCTGTTCACATCAATTTGTCCAGATTGTTGCGTGGGCATTTTCGCGATCTTAGAGGCCGAACCAGTAGTTTTGATCTCCTAAAGATATCTAGAGGTTGTTCTTACCTTTCTGTGGCCACCGATATCACTTGATTCCGACGTTCGAGTCAAGAGATATGACCGTTTTAGTATCTGTTGTCCAGATTTCTGACGAGATTAAACTATTGTTGTAACATTCCAAAGTTATGTTACCAATATAAAATAAAATAAAATAAAGTTAATATTTTATTGGCTTTTCTGAAATTTGATAGAGTTTCATTGCCTTATTTGAATTGTTTTGAAATTTCAAAATTCAAAAGTGAAATTTATTTAAAAGTTCTTGAAGTTTTATTTGATTTAATTTGAAAAATAAAAATTTACTTGATTTCTAGAATTTTCTGGAATTTTAAAGCTTTTCCTAAGTATTTTAAAGCCAAAACAAACTTATTTGCAAAAATTAAAAGCCAACTTTAAGTTGGAGATAATTCTATTAAGTCCAAAATAAATAAAGGAATTTCTGTGTTTTATTCCATAATTTTTGGATTTATTTTGATAATTTCTAAAGCTATTTTGAATTAATCAGAATATTTAAATTGCAAAATGAATTGAAAACCCTAAAAATCCTTTGGGCCTAAAACCTCCCGGCCCATCCCCCTTTTCCCCTTTTCCCCGGCCCGCTTGGCCCACGCAGCCGCCAGCCCACTCCACTCGGCCCGCACGCACACCTGCTCCCCTCTCCTTTCCCCCACCATCCGATTGAATCGGACGGCCGTCCATCCCTCCATGCTACTCGCCATCTCCGCACCGTCGGATGAAAATCCGACAGCTCCGGGCCTTTCTTCTTCCCGCTTTCTTCCCCGCAAAGCCGCGCCCAACCCCGCCATTACCGCGCGCACGAAGCTCGCCTCCGCCGCAATCCCCGCCTCCTCTCCTCGCGCGGGCGTGCGCGGTCAAACCGCCCGGGCATATCGCGCCCGTTCCCGCCCGTTTCCCCCTCGATCGTGTGCACAATTGCCGGATCGGAAACCGCCACCGTGATCCCCGTCGCCCACGATCTCCCTCTTTCGTGCTCCTTCGGCCCCTATAAATAGAGCCCTGGGAGCCCTCTTTCTCCCTCACACCGCCCCATCACCCACTTCTCGTCTCCTCCCTTCAATCGCCGTGATTTCGAGTTTTTCTCCGCGCCGCCGAGGTTTCTTCGTTCTTCGTCTCCGGCGCCGTCCAAGCCACACCGCACCCATCGACCACACGTGAGGCATCGCAACCACCTCGCCGTCCCTGTGCGTGCGCTAGCTTCGTCGGAGAGCCACCCAAACGCCGCTGCCTCGTTGACCCCAAAACCGCCGCCGCCAAAGTCCTCGCCGTCGGCGATCCCTTCGTGTCATCGTGCGTCTAAGGTGAGCCTCAGGTTCGTGGGACTCTCCTCTACCCAATAGTGCCCTCGCCGGACCTCGCCGGGCCGCCGTTCACCGGTGCCATTGGGGCCCGAGCGCCGCTGGTGCCAAGGTGACATTGCAACGCCACGCCATTGCCACATCGCGCCACTGTGGCACCGCATCAGCGCCACCTCCTTCCCTCCGTCCACGTGGCACGTCCGCGTGGCAAGGTCCACCCCCCTCAGTCCGAAAATCAATGAACCCAGTCCACCATACACCAAGTCACATACATGTGGGTCCCACATGTCAGGGAATTAATTTTAATTCTTTAAATTCCAAAAACCAGCTGCTGATGTCATCATTGCGCAATAAAGCTATTTTCCTTTAGAAAAATAATTCCAATAATCCAGAAAAACCCTAAATCTAACATTTCATGTAAATTCAAACTTCAAAAGCCCATATCTTTTGCATCCGAACTCCGATTGAGCCCATTCAAATTTCTAAATTTATCTAAATTCAAGATCTAGCCAACTATACCAAAATTATTCAATTTGGAGTTGATTTGAATCTTATTTGAATTTAGTTTGAATTTGGCTTATTTTCGCGTATAGATTTCGACGACTTCGGAAAGTCAGATTTCGACGTCGTTGAAGAGCACATAAGAGGATTGATTTTGACTGTATGATCATCATGATTGTACACATAGACTACCTGGAGAAAGTACTTGTGAGTACTAGGTAACCTGTTAAGAAAAACAACATCACCTCAGTGTCAGTTGATCTGTTCACCTCAAGCGAGGCAAGTTACATTCTTGATCATATTTGCACCCATTATTTAAAATTATTTAAATTCTGTTTTAAATTATTATTGCATGCTTATTTATATTTAGTACTTTAAATTTCTGTTTTAAATTTATAGTTATGCCTAAAATCCTTTGTATGGCCAATTTTGATAATTGAATCAAACATGTTGTCACCCTAGTCTAAACCTGGTTGATACGATAGTATGAACTGGGATCATTTTGGAAAATATTGTGCTTAGCCATGCTTATAGACCAAATATGTTTCATTTGGAGAATTTCAGCCAAAATTCAACTGTTGTTTAAATTGTACCCTTGGCATTGGTGTGTCATGGGAGTTTTATAAATGACTTTATAAAATAAAATAAAATGATGGTTTGGACTTGGGCGAATTGATTGTCTGGTGGGTGCAGGTTTATGCACGGGCTCAACCGGGTAGGTTGAGGCCCAGGGTTCTGTTGGTTGTCGCCTAGGTCAGTTAAGGACCGGTCTTCGAGCCGCATCTTGCTAAACCACATCGTACTACCACATGTCTTGTATGGGCTGGACCTGACTGATTAATTTGCAAAGTTCCATCATGGTCATTTCCGTTGGTGTGGTGGGTAGTCATGTTATGACCTATGTTAGTCCCACCTGGCGCAAGAGGGGGCCTGAACCTTGCGGACGGGTAGTCCAAAGGGGGTGAAACCTTGGCGAGGGAGGATTATGGTGGAATGGCGCATTGTAAAGACCTTGACACGTGCTCTAGACTGCTTACCTAAGGTAGTGAGCGGTGGTATCGACGGATACCAAACAACTAGAGAATTCATGTTTTGTGGGTAAAGTTGTACAACCTATGCAGAGTGTAAAACTATTCGAATAGCCGTGTCCACGGTCATGGACATGCTGACAAAGCCACTCAATGTTAGACTTCGATTTCAAAATGTTTTTGTAAAATAGTTTTGACATGGATGGGTGTCCATGAGAAAAGTTATGGGTTGAAGCCCCGGGTTGGTGCCCGTGTTTATGTTGGTGTTAGGTTGGTGCCTACACTATCTTTATCAATTCAAAATCAAATTTTGATTATTTAAAACTTGAGCTTTTGAACTTATTATGATATTTAATGTCAAATGTTGTTTTTGCATAAATAACACTATAAGCCTTCCTTTGTTACATCCATTTATGCATAACATGTTGTTATTTGACGGGTGTAACTTGCGAGCACGGAAGTTGTGCTCATACTTGCTTAATGCAAACAAATTTCAGAGGAGAAGAACTTTGTTACCAGGTGTGGATCGTGACGACTAGGCCGCTACCCTAGTCGATTGCCTGTGGCAGATCAGCTGGACTCCACTACTTCTTCATCGTCTTCCGCTGTATTTATTTAATGTTGCCCTATAAGGCTATCTTGTAATCAACTATGTTGTTATTTAAATAACGTTTAACGTTTATGGTTGTGTTATCACATTTGTTTACTGTGTGAGCTAGCCACCGATCATGGGACTAGTTCAGTTATGCACAGAAGATCTGGGATGTTAGTCCCGGGTTCTTAAAATTGTGTTAATTCGTAAAATATGAAAATGTAATTGGACGAATCTGGGTTTTCACCCAACTAGGTTATTGTAGGCAATTTGATAACCTTTCCATATTGTTAAAGAACGATCAATTCGGAGTTATAGATTAAAATTTATGATTGTTTTAGTACTGCTGATTTTTCTGTTAGACAGTTTCTGTGCTGAAAGTTCAACCATCTGTTAGCGTACGTTATTGGCCGAATTGGTTTATCTCGTCAACTAGAGTATTGTAGATTGGTCAGTTAAGAATCCACAGAAACTGGGCTCACCTCTTTTCGAGTTCCATATCATGAGATATGTTAATTACCGTGCTGCTGTCCAAAGGCGGTTTTGGGCAGAATGCGTTGGTTTTCAGTTTAGGGTTTCTAGTTAAATATTAAATCGCCGGGGAAGCGTTATAGAACGTTAATCAGTAGGGTCGTGTTCATCATATCCTTATTTCAGTTATTTGATTGTTTAGGCGGTGAAGCTTCGGGTTTAGGAGTACCACCTTTGCCGGCTAACATGTCGCATCGCGGAAGGCAAGTATTCGGGTTATAGTATATTTATGCTTGTATGTTGAGACTGTTTGTGTTTTGCTCGTAATAGCCATGCATGGATGTTATTGTGATGAGTTTCAATTTATCTTGGTGAATGCAAGTTATGGTTAAAGTTTCGTTTGTATGTTGTTAATGCTTACATGTTATTATGTACACGTTGAATTCTTATGTATGAAAGATGATGTCATAGTACGTATGCATGTTTTAAGCATGATTGAGACTTGGTCACGTGGTGACCAAGTATAAATAGTTGAGGTCCCCGTCATGTAAATGACGGGCTTGAGGTCCCCACATTCGTGGAATGTGGGCAATGAGTAAAGAGGTCCCCATCATGAAGATGATGGGCAAAGGTCTCTATACTTGTGGAGTATAGGCTCTTGGTCCCTATGCCAGAGGGCACAGGCAAGGGTACACATCGACGGTTGTATACCCCACATTACTGGTAAAATGCAAAAAGAGATAAAGTTTAAAAGGTGCATTGCATTGGTCGCATTACATAAGCATGAAGACTATGTTTAGTGTAATGTTTATTTTGGTATATTGATGCTATGACTATGAACTTAGCTTTAGCCTTGTTGATACTTGCTGAGTCTTTGGGCTCACTCTTGCTTTGATGTGTTTTAGGTACAATTGGCAAGAATGGCATGCATGGGAGGGAGTAGTTGTTTGGATGCACTCACTACCACTCACCCTAAAGGCGTCTACCATTTAGTCTTTACTTTAATAATTAGCAAACTGTTTGAGATTCTCGTATGATTGGTTAAATGTTTCAGTTTAATTGTAATAAGGAGAATAGCAAGTTTTGATTATGCTCATTAGACTATCTTCCATGCTTGAATGATCTTGGATATTGAGATTATTGTTAATTGATATAATTAATTGTTGGAACCTCGGTATAGTTAACTATACAAAGGAGGTTCTGTTGAAAAATTTGGTAAAGAGTCTTAGTAGTATTTGTTTTAATTTAATTTTAGTAACATTCTAGGCTCAATGCTGAGCTGGGGTGTTACATCTAGATTTCGACCTATCTGTGGATTAAAGGTTTTCTGCATCAACCTTTGAAAAGTTGTACCAGCATTCTTAAGTCCAAATGGAATTTTTACATAACAGTAAGTGTCGTATGGAGTGATGAAGGAAGTTTTCTCTTCATCGTCCTTACTCATATTAATCTGGTGGTACCCTGGGTACGCATCTAAAAAACTTAACAACTCACACCCAGAAGTGGAGTCTACAAGTTGATCAATGCATGGAAGGGGAAAATCATCCTTCGGACAAGCTTTATTAAGATCTGTGAAGTCAATACGCATTCGCCATTTCCCATTGCTTTTTCTAACCATTACGGGATTAGCGAGCCACTCTGGGTGGTCGACCTCACGAATGAATCCATCCTTGAGGAGCTTGTCAATCTCCTACTGAATTGCTTCCTTCCAATCAGGTGTGAAACGCCTTAGCTTCTGCTTAACCGGTTTTTTGTCATGTTTGAGAGCTAGCCTGTGCTCAATCACCTCCCTGGGGACTCCGGGCATGTCAGATGTCTGCCAGGTGAATACGTCCTGATTTGCTCGGAGGAAAGAGACAAGCAACTCTTCTTATTTGGGGTCGAGTCTTGCCTCGACCAGTACCTTACGGGCAAATGCATCAGCATTTTTTGACCTAGATGGTGTGTTGGCGCTTCCCTGAGGAGCGATTTTGCCGATTGGTACCTCTTCGGTCTGGTCAGAAGGCTTTGGCGCCATGGTTGGCCTCGAGTGCTTGACCTGCATGGTAGGCAGATTAGATTCCCTGGTCGGAATCTCATCGACCAGTTCTAAGGATTTCCGATCACATGCGTAAGCCATTTTTTTATCACCTCGAACCGTGATGACTCCTTTTGGTCCTGGCATTATTAAACTCTGATACCCATAGCGTGTGGCTATCAGGAATTTTACTAGAGCCGGACGACCAAGGATCCCATTGTATGCAGTTTCAAAATCCACCACATCAAATGAAATCTTTTCTGTTCGGAAGTTATTAGGCCTACCAAACGTAACCAGTAGGGAAAAGCCATCCTATCGGTTTGGCGGTAGAACCAGGAACTATGCCATGAAAGGCATACTTCATGGGTTTTACCTTCGACCTAGGAATCTGCATCTTTTCCAATGCTCCTCGTAAATAAAATATTTAAAGAACTACCTCCATCTATTAAGGCTCAATTAACTTTATAATTGTTAATAGTAGGTTCAACTACGATAGAAAACCTACCTGAGTCGAGTCGACAGGATGGGTAGTCTTCTTTGTTGAAGGAGATTACAGTTTCTGACCATCTGGAACACTTGACGGTGATCAGAGACTCGGCAAGGTGGACCTCACACACCACGGCCTTCAGGTGATGTCTAGATTCATACGAGGAGGATCCACTGAAGATCATGTCCACAGTATGATTCGAGGCTCCTGATACTCTATTTCTTTGTCGCCAACTTTGTCCTTCTTAGAACTAGGTTCCCCAAGTTCCGTTATGGAGGGAAAAGGTCCTTTACCTAAGTAGTAATCCTCCAATTTCCTTTGCCATGTTCGCAAGTGCAGATCATGCCCTGTCGCCTGGTGAAGTGGACACCACTTCTTATTTTTCTCGTATTCACTGGTCGAAGCCTTAGCCTTGTTTCAATCAGGAAAGTCTTTCTTGTCCCTAGTAAATTTTTCGGGAATCGCAAGGACTTCCTTGTTATCGGGGCTTACGATTCTTTTTGGCCTTGAGAGACTTTTTGTTCTTCTTCTCATTTTTCTCCAGACCTAGTTGAGGTTTTTTTTTTATCTTTTCAATCAATGGCTTCATACCACTCTACCGCTTCACTGGCGATTGCATATTTATCTACCATGTCAAAAAGTTCGACGGTTGTTCGTGGGGGATTTATTGCAATATCCTTTGTAAACCGGTGATTCCTTAGCCCTGCTTTAAAAGCCTAGATGATAGAAGACTCTGCAATCTCAGGGATAGAGTTTCGAACCTGACTGAATCTGTTGATGTATTGTCAAAGGGTTTCATTAGTTTTCTACTCATCCGATGAAGATCATCCTCCTTTCCGAGTCGTCGTACGTCCCTTGAAAGTTGGCGATTAGAGTACGTCCCTTGAAAGATCCGATCGGCAGGTTCAATAACCATGACTGGGTAGATCCTTCAAGGATTGTGGGCAAGTAATTTGCCATTATGTTGTCATTACCACCAGCAACTTTGATGGCAGTAGAATATATCTCAAGAAATTCCAATGGGTTCTAAGTCCCATTGAACTTCTCTATGTTGGCTGGTCGAAACTTGTCTGACCAACGAACAGCTTGGAGTCTGCTGAGAATGCTCGATAGCCCGTAATGGAGTCATGGCGCCTTCTCTAAAGAGGAGTCGGGTTATAATCAGTTGGAGATCGGTTCCGCAGATTTGCATACTTGGGATCTAGTGCCCAATTCGGTCGTGGATGCTATGATGATGTCTTTGACCACCCACTTGATTCAGATGATGCCTGAGGTCACCAGAATCAAGTGGTCGTTCCTCTTGACGAGGAGGAGTGGCTTTTGTGAAGAGTCGCCTTCCCTGGTCGGAATCTACGAGGGGGTTTGGGTGACGGTCGATCCTCCATTTGTCCATGTTGTCCACGGCTGAGGGAGGAGCACTGGGATGAAGTCATCGTGTGACTTTGCGAGCTCCTTCGCTCTCGGTATATTTCTATACGCTGCATGGTTTGCCTGGATGATTTTCGACACTTGACCTGCAATTTGAGCATAACCTGGGGTTCCTGCTAGAGCAGGATCTAAATTATTCAGAATATCCCGAACTCATTGTAGGTTTTGTATTGTTACCGAATGCCGTTCCACCAGCTATGCGAGGTGGGGGCAGAACCAGGTGAATTAACTGATGGACGTCCATCAGTTCTATTATCTCCGGCATTTGGTGCTTGAGGGACCGTACCATTTCTACCAACAGGTGGTGGTGAGGTAGATTGTGTAGGACCGTACATGGCATTTTGATCTGTATCTCCGATCGCATTGACCTTATGCCTCCTGCAGTAATCTTCTAACGAGCTTCCATCGTAACTAATGGAGAGCCTTCCAATACTTCTGTAAGGAGTTTCCATGATGGAGAGTGGTCAGAGATTAGTATCTCCTGAGGTCTGTGGGGTGGACTCAGCCTGATCCGACGGATTGCCGATCGTATGCTGAGCCTTATCATTCCCGCTTGGCCTACCACAGTGGGAGTTTCATCGACACCATTACCAGATGTCGATTGGCCCCTTGAATGGCCATAAGTTGTTAGTGAATACCTGTTACCATGATCGTATCGAGAGGATATTGACCCTCGAGTTGCGATGCTGAGCTTTTGTCACACTTCTTGCTGGTCAGAAGGACCAGGATTTCAGAGGTCCTTGGACGTTCCGAACTGGTCGGAATGGTTGGTTCCTCTGTAGATGCCACTGGTGGCGTGTCTTCCTCCATTTGGTCGATTTCATCAATCTCTACGACCAGTGAGCCGACGGAGGAGGAGGATGATGACATTGCGTCATGTTCCATGGTGCGAATACATGCGTCCATGTCGAGGTTGGAGTAGTACACCAAGTCGAATCAGTTTTTCTCATCCCAAGTCCGGGCATAGCCACATGAGCGATGCTAAGAAGGAATGGATGAGAAATGCTTGAGCGAAGTAATCTTCAATAATTGAACGCCTTCCTCCCTACGGACGGCGCCAGCTATTGACGATCGAGTCGCCAATCTTACAAAATAAATGAAGGAGGTGGTGAAGAATTCTTGGGAGAGAATGGGACTGCTCTTTATTGATATGAACTGGCTATTAAAGGGGGTGCCTGCGACCAGGTAGTAGACAAATCCTAATTACACCAAGTAGAATGTATGCTATTCCACAATCTTGATCGCTGGAAAGAGTCTGATCTCCTGCCTTCTTAGTGATCTATCCCCCCGTTCCGCTGTCTACGTTTGTCTTTAAGTAATTGATGAAATGGTGGTAGTTACTCCTGAAAGTGATGCCTGTTGGAAGCATCGCGACTGTTCGGAGCGAGGTGGCGGTTGATGAAGTGTCAAATGTCACATAGTTAAATATCTGTGAGATGTTTAACCGTGTGGTAGTTACTGTCAGTGTCTTAGGATCATGAGACGTCACATGGTATGGAGAATATAACATGTGTTCCATTCATCACATGGTACAGAATATTCTTGGAGTTAGATCAGATGCTAGTTCATTACTTTTACGAGCAGTTGCTGGTTGGGGTCTAGGTACGGAACCTCTTCCGACCAGGGTACCCACGATGTAACCTCTGGAATCCTTACGACCATGACGGTCGTTAGCCTTAGGAGTTACGACCATGAAGACATATGATCTTTTATGTGTTAAAAATAATACATAGGTTTTAATCCTCGTCGATTGTATTAACCAAATTCAATAATTTTGTGGGCAAAGGTTATGATAGCGGAGTCATGTTTTGCTTGTCTGTTCTTGATTTCAATAATGTAAATCTTAATGTTTCCCATTGCAACAAAATTCATAATATTTGGCATTCTTGATTATATCATGTTAACTTTAAAGTCATTGTCCGGTTAAGCAAAATGAGTTTAATTCCTAATTATAAGTATGAGAAGGGCCCTAAGTGTGAGGTGTGTGTGCAAACAAAGTAGCCCTAAAAACCTTTTCATAGCATTGAAGGGCTAAACACTTCACCACCTAAGCTAGTCCATTCTGATCTGTGTGAGATGAATGGCATAATAACAAAAGGTGGCAAACGTTATTTCTTCACTCTCATAGATGATGTGCCTAAGTATTGCTACTTGTATTTACTTAAGTCGAAAGATGAAGCACTAGAACATTTTAAGATTTACAAAGCTGAGGTGGAAAACCAACTTGAAAAAAAAATCAAATGGTCAAGGTCAGACCGAGGTGGTGAATATATTTCTAAGGAATTTTACCAATACTATGAAGAAAGTGGAATAATTCATGAAACTACTCCACCATACTCGTCCCAATCAAATGGAGTAGCCGAATGAAAGAACCGAACTATTTGTGATTCGGTTAATGCTATGTTACAGAGTTCAGGTATGTCGAACTCATGGTAGGGTGGAGCAGTTCTCATAGCTAATTATGTTCTAAATAGGGTTCTACATCGCAATCGTGAGGAAACACCTTATGAAGGATATGGAACTACAAGAAACCTAACTTATCATTTATTCGGATGTTGGGTTGCCTTGCAAAAGTGTACGTGTTGTTGCCAAAGAAAAGAAATCTTGGTACTGGGATAATTGATTATGTCATTCTAGGATGCACGCATCACAACACGGTTTATAAATTTCTACTGATCAAATTCGAGGTGGGTGACATTGCTACAAATGTAATGATGGAATCTTGTTATGCAACTTTCTTTGAGAATATGTTCCCTATAAGAGCAAATGAAGTTATTATCCCTACTGATTCATATGAATACTCTATTCTTCCTTGTGTGGAAAACACCGCTCCTGAATTGGAGTTGAGGAGGAGTAAGGCAAAGCAGTTGAAAAGTCCCTTGGCAATGACTATGTCACCTATCCACGAACCCTTTTAGATGCATATGCATCTCCAGATGAGAATCTGGAAGGAAGCAGTCCATAGTGAGATGAATTCCATCATAGCTAATAGAACTTGGGAGGTTACAGACCTTCCAAGTAGATGCAAGCCAGTGGACTGCAAATGGATCTTCAAAAGAAAGCGAAGACCCGATGGTACTATATAAAAGTACAAGGATCGTTTAGTGGCCAAGGGTTTCATGCAAAAAGAGGCTGAAGTCTACTTTGACACATACTCTCCCGTGGCTCGTTTGCCCATAATTCGAGTGCTTTTAGCACTAACTGTCATATACAAACTCCAAATATATCAAATGGATGTAAAGACTGCTTTCCTAAATGGAGAGTTGGATGAAGATATTTATATACAGCAGCCCAACAGTTTTGTGGTTGAAGTGTAAGAGAAGAAAGTATGTCGCTCGATTAAATCCTTGTATGGTCTCAAACAAGCTCCCAAGTAATGGCATGAGAAATTTGATAGTACTTTAACATCGGTCGACTTTTGTGTAAACAAAGCCGATAAATGTATCTACTATCGATTTAATGGGGGCGAATGTGTCATTCTTTGTCTACACGTGGATGACATATTGCTATTTGGGACCAACATGGATGCAAACAATAAAACTAAGTCTTTCATCTCTCAGAACTTTGATATGAAAGATCTTGGTGAAACTGATATTATTTTAAACATTAAGCTATTAAAGGGTGAGAATCGGATTACTTTGACACGATCCCATTACATGGATAAAGTCCTCAACCGCTTTGGGTTCACGGACTGTAAACCCGTATCCATACCCTATGATCCAAATGTTAAGTTACAGAAAAACACTAGACATGGAAATGGCCAGCTTAAATATTCTCAAATAATTGGGTCAATGTATTTGACTAGTGCTACTAGAGCTGACATCTCATATGTTGTAAGCAGATTAATCCGGTATACGGTCAATCTAAGAGATGATCATTGCATAGCACTAGAGATGGTACTAAGGTACTTGAAGGGGACCATAAATTTGGGATACATTATTTTGGTCATCCGACTGTCTTGGAAGGATTCAGTGATTCCAACTGGTTTAGTAACTCTGATGACATGAAGGCTATGAGTGGTTATGTATTCACGCTAGCAGGTGGAGCCGTCTCATGGAAGTATTCTAAATAGACTATCCTTACGTGTTCCACCATGGAGGCTGAGTTAGTAGCGCATGACTCAGCGGTTGTAGAGGAAGAATGTCTCAAGGAGCTCCTTTATGATCTACCGGTATTTGAAAAACCAATCCCAACTGTTTTGACCTACTGCGATAACCAAATTATTTTGGTTAAGGTGAAGAGTATGAAGGACAACATGACTTAAGTCGGTTCGGCATGTTAGAGAGATAGGTGTAATTACTATGGAATACATCCAGTCTTAAAGGAATTTTACAGATCCTTTCACTAAAAGAATGGCACGTAAGGTCATTCTTACGGTATCTAAGGGAATGGGGCTCATACCCTTGTAGTGGCAACCTATCCTAGAAGATCGGAGATCCCGTGAACTAGGCTCTAGGAAAACAAACTGTGCTAGGACAAGGAGTACATCTAAGGGTCCCATTAGCTGCAGTACTCCATCTGTATGGCAGGTTGAGCAAGCTCTTAATGAATTCAATGTCGTATGTGGCAAACATGAATTGTCCTACAGGGTTCCCTAGAGAATTCACCTATGTGAGTACGACCATGGGGTCATGATCAAAAGAGGTTTGGGTATACCTTACTAAGCCTCATGAGAAAGATTAGGGGACATGACCATAATGTCCCACCCTGAGAGGTGCGATACAGCTGCCTAGTACAGAGTGCGGCTTGAGCAAAAGCTCTCACACCAAGTCATTTGATCAAGGTGTAGTCCTCCTTTGTGTGTGTAGAGTCGTAGGTCCTGCTGCTAGGCTTTGGATTCAAACCCGGAAGGTACTCATTGCCAAATAATTATACATAAAATAAATGTTTATGAACACAATATTCATTCAGTCATCGAAATTTGAGGAAACTGGTGGGGATTGTAGAAATCTGAGGGCCTTTTTATAATTTCCACTATTTCAAATTTTATATTCAAAATTAAAGGGAATTTGAGAAAAAGAGAATATATATCCTCAGGTGAGGCCCACAACAAGAAAGAGAGATGAAGAGATACAGTTGCTTCTGTTGCAACCAAAGGGGAGGAAGAGGCGAACTCATCGCCTCATGCGCGAGCCTCGTGGAGTCCACTTTGGCCACGCCATCCCATTCTCTCCTTATATGTAGCTCTCGCTCTATATCTCTGGGGTGAACCGAAGCAATTCCGGCCTCTTCCATTTTTCTTGCTCCAACACCTGAGCGTTTTGGGGTAGTAGTTGCAGTGGCGGTGCGGCACAGCAGACAATTCCTGTCCTTGTTGGCCGTGCGACAACAAGCTCACAATGGATTGCTTGATCCTTGTTGTGACCCAAATATGCAAATCTGAACCCTCTGTGTATACTGCACTAGTTCAAGATCATGCTAGTGCACACAGTATCAACATAGATGAATGGCATTCCACACATAGAGAATATAAGAATAAATGACTAATTTAGATAATAAATAATAGTTGAGACCTTATTGTCGAGTTCACAATTATTGAGTCACGAAGGGTGTAACACCCCAGGATCCACATTACCCTGGAATGCTACTTAACCACTCTACAGCTAGCCAATAATTTCAAGACAAAATTAATTCGACAGCAACTCTAGACAAGAAGCACTAAGCGGAAGCATAAACAACTAAGGGAATAAAGATAACGGTAACAAGTTCAATAATTAAACAACCTCTAGCAGATTAAACCAAGTGTAGTCCACAAATTCATCAATAATAATTCAACAGAACACTCGCGAATAGCTAGTCATTAGGCTAATTTCCTCTCAACTTTATTACATGAATCTATGAATTGAGTGCATTATTGTAGTGTCGCTCTACCCATCCCGGGAATGTTTAAGAATCACCGAAGGGGAAAGAAACAACAAGGGTGAGATAAAATCTCGACAAGCAAACTATTTATGAGCTATTCGGACTACAAACAAATATACAACATCATTAAAGTATCCATATGTCCACATCCATAATGTGAATCCACATTCATTTACAAGCTAATTTAACTACAAAGATATTAAGCATCAATATCCAATTCCATAATGATCACAATTATAGCCTCAACCATATTTACTACCAATGATAGTAAAATATCAACAATTGAATCTTGATTAACTGCTTCATATTATTCACCACTACCACTACCAATGACAATAAAGTATTAACATGTTTTACCTCATAACTTTACTATTTCTCGCATCCACAATGCTATCAACAATTACCACAAGAGAGAAGAATCTCATGCCACAATCACAACCTCTACCATACCACAAGGGATGAACCCATTCCACCACCACAACCACATTACTCATACCACAAGAGACTCTCATGAGTCAATTTCCACATTGCAACTATGAAGTTGCGTTTGTTTGCAAAATAACTTCACCTCAATATATTGCATAAGTATGCAAATGATCTTTCCACAATGTAATGCACATGCATGCTATGCTCCATCGCACCTTTACCCAATAAGGTAAAAGTGTACATCGTGCTACGGCAATGCGATGTTGTCTTAGACTGATCGCGACTATAAGCGCGACATCCACAATGCAAATGTTATGACATGTCATGAATGATATGATTATCATAAACCACAAGAATTTAACCACGAATGTCAACAACATACTCATCATGAATACTTCCTCATAATCCACATGTGTCTCATTAAGCACAATACCATTGTGTCATAAAACCATTACCACATAACCCTCACTCGATTCACCAAGATCAAAATCAGTCGATCTAAAGGGAATTCTACCACATAGACCACAACATGATCATCATGAATGTAACCACAAGGAATTATCAACATGTCCACCTTGAGTTTATTTCCATATTCCGCATTTGGCTCATTAAGCAAATTACCACAATACTACCCAAACTCATCCAAACAAAGCAATTGATTAATATCTTGCTACCACATTCATACTTAGAAAACATGTAACCATGGCATATCGTTTAACATTCGTCAATCATGCATAGTGCAAGTAGTAAGAACAACGAGTTAAACCGTAGCACAACCGCTACATTTACTTGCCTTCCACGATGCGACGCGTTAGCGGCAAAGAAGATACTCCTAAACCTGAGGCTTCACCTCCTAAACAGGTAAAATAATTTCAATTAAGATATAATATACTCAGCGCTACTAATCGGCATTCTACATCGCTTACTTGGCGACTCAAAACGAGTTTACAAAGCTGAAACGAAAAACAACGTTTCCTGCCATATACCGTTTCGGACAGCGCACGGTAATTGACATAACTCATGAACTGGAAGTCAAAAGAGGTAAACCCAATTTCTGTAGATTCTTAACTGACTCATATACAATACTCTAGTTGACACGATAATCCAATTCGGCCAAAATATTAGGCTAACCATTGTTTGAACTTTCAGTACAGAAACTGCCTACACAATCGAACAGCAAAACTAAAATGACCATAACTTTTAATAGTTAACTCCGAATTGATCGTTCTTTATCAATCTGAAAAGGTTATCGAATTATCTACAATAACCTAGTTGTGTTAACTTTCAGATTCCACAAATTCCCTTTCATATTTTAGGAAATATCCAGACAGATTATTCTCGTCAGATTTCTGGCAGCAGATACTAAATCGACCATAACATTTGACTCAGACCTCGGAATCGAGTGATCTTTGCGGCTACTGAAAGGTAACGACAAAACCCACACAACTCTAGGAGATGGAATCTTAAAATTCAGCCTCTAAATACACGAAAATCCCCACGCAAGGCACTGGACAGAATCGAATCTTCTGCAGCCCAACATTTAACCAACAATTCTAATCGGTTTCGCATCTACTATGGATCAAACAGCGGGGAAGGCATCTCGTTACCCTTGTAGAACCGCTAGAATTTGCTGAACCAATCCCACACAAGATCTTCTTCTCCTTCTTCTCTTCCTCTCTTTCTCCTTCTTGCGCAAGGGGGCGAGCCTGAGCGAAGGGGAGTCGCGAGGAGCAGCACCTGGGCGAGAGGGGGCGCAAGGGAGAGGGGGAGTCGGCCAAGGAAGGGAAGGGGCGGCTGCAAGTGGGAGGAGGAAAAGGGGAGGAGGGGCGACTAGGGTTTGGGAGGGTGGCACCTCCCCTTTGGCCGGCCAATACTAGGCTAGATGGGCCAAGGCCCTGGCCCAAGTGGATGAGAACAAGCGGAAAAGCCCTCTCTAAACTTGATTTGACGAATTCGAAAATAAACTCTTCCCGATTAAATAATTCTCTACCGATTAAATTTAATTAACCCGATTCTTGACTTCTCACACTTCCGAGTATTACATTCTTCCCACCTTAAAATGATTAGCCTCGAATCCAACTCTCTGAACCACAAAGAAAGAACAACAAGCAAAAAGCAACCCAAACTAGGAGTACTCACCACCTCGAAGAGCTCGGGTACTTCTTTCGCAAATGATCCTCCAACTCCCACGTAGCTTCTCTCAGAGACCGATTCGCCCAAAGGACCTTCACATACTTGATGGTCTTATTCCTCAAGACCCGCTCAGACATATCCAAGATACGAATCGGCCGACTCTCCACGGTGAGATCTGCTCCACCGTGACTGTTCGAGTCAATCTTGTGTTCTGGATCCCGCAAGTATTTTCTCAGCATAGACACATGGAAAACATTGTGCACACCACTCAAAGAGTTTGACAACTCCAAACGATAAGCCAAACTACCCACCCGAGCAACCACTGGAAAAGGACCGATGTACCGCGGGCTAAGCTTCCCGGTGGTACCAAAACGAACAATACCCTTGGTTGGAGACACCCGAAGGAGCACAAGGCTTCCCACCGCAAACTCCAATTCTCGGCGCCGAACATCCGCATAATTCTTTTGTCGGCCCTGAGCAGCCAACAGGTCCTGCCATAATGGCAAAATTTCCCGCAATAACTATTAAGACCACTTTCTCAAACCATCCTCTTTCTTAAAACACTTTTCTCTTATTAAATATACTCGGGATAACCCAATATACCCTTTTTAAAGAATTTGATCACAAATTCCACTCACATCATTCTACTAGAAGCACAACGGTATCTTTTGCAAAGCAGAACCCGAGAATGAAGAGTAAAGAACTCTCAAGCATCACACTAGCAACCAGCTTTCCTTCAAAGGACCACGATCCAAATCAAAGGATTCACCACAAAATATTTCTACTCGTCAAGTAGACAATTGGAGAACCACACCACATAAGCTAAGAGTGAAAAAATCACTCGACAGGACCAAAACAATCAATTTCTTCTCCTAATCGAAAAGACTACGCCTCAACATACGTCAACTCAATTTGCAAATGGTCTCGCCATAAACACACAAAGAAAAACAAGAATCAAGAGAGCATCGCACTACTTGACATAACAATAATTTCCCAATTCATTTCTTTTAATAATTTAACTTCCTTGAACCAAGGATTTTCAAATCATTACCCAACACACCAACTCATTTATCTCAAGTTGGCCACCTCAACAATTAGCTCAATTGAGTACATCATCTACACCATTGTAGATAGACTCTCTGCCCCGCAAATCATACTCTATCCCAAAACCACGACCAACAAAAGGCTTCGTGAACCCACAACAATTACCATGTTCTTAGAAGAAGAGGTAAGAAGACATAAATTCCAGCATACTGAGAAAATGGTTATCATCACAGAGCCAAAAGACCAAAAGAAAAAAACAAATAGCAATGAGGTTGGAAAACACAAGATAAGATCAATGTACCTCAAGTACTTCTAGTACAACTTTTCCTTTCAATAAGAAGCAATTTTCTTTGATTACAACATCCCGCCATTTCCAACAAAGGATGCTTGAAGACCACAACACGAGATTGGATAAGAACCAAAAGATCATTCAACATGTCGCTTTACTCAAAGCAACCTCGGCTATCACACAAGTCATAAGGTACAAAAGATTCCAACGTAAATCTCACACCCTTCAATTCAATTAGTATTATGGAATTAACCAATTCCTTTAATTTTTAAAACATTCAACACCATAATCACTTCATCATGTTCTTATTATCCAAATAAGATTCCAACTACTTAATCTAGTTAAACCTAGTGCATAAGCCATCATATTAAAACAAACTCTTTAACAAGATGATATTAGAACAAAACAACCTCA
Organism: Ampelocalamus luodianensis; assembly: GCA_036346255.1. Classification (NCBI taxonomy): domain Eukaryota; kingdom Viridiplantae; phylum Streptophyta; class Magnoliopsida; order Poales; family Poaceae; genus Ampelocalamus; species Ampelocalamus luodianensis. Next base: position 22,886,972 of record CM070628.1, on the reverse strand, counting down.
CAAAACATGCTAGTACGAATCTCTTATTAGATTCCATACATTTATCTCATCTTGATGCTCAACTCTAGTTTAGCAAAAGTAATTACACTCTAGCCATTCTTTGTCAATAATTGATTATTAATTTTTCATCAGCATAGCATTAATGATCCTATCTCTAATTTGCAATCACAAAGACAATAAAGAGCCTGATTCGATACTCCACCTTATGTTAAGATATTAAAATAAAATAACTTTAAACATCAATAATACCACTTTATAAGATAAGATTCCACAAGTCAATACATCAACCTTCAACCCTTTACGTATACATGTTTCAACAATCTAGCATGGTAAAAGTTACATAACTTTATGATTGTACATGCTCATCAAGTATGTAAAGAGAGGACATAATTAAGGTTAATCTTATTAAGGCAATATTCCAACACCTCCTTACTTGACCATCCCGAATGGTCGATTAATTACTTAAGATTAATCAATCCAATCTATCCAACAAGTTGGGAAAATTAAACAACTACAATAGTCAAAATAATTGTTTTTCATAATCCTTAATAAATGCATGAGTTCTACTCATGTATCGCTAAATTCTTAGCCACAAATCTTCAAGAAACTACAACAGGACAACATCATATTAATCAACTTCACTTCTAAAGATGTTAGTAGAAATTAATGATGTACCACACTAACTTTTCAACTTGATAATTCACAATCTATCAATTATTTACATAATTGCCACCTACTACTTAGACACAACCAAAACATCATAAAGGGATTTTAACACTCCTTCTAGGAGAAAATCAAACTTCAAAAGTCGAAATAACTCGAAGAAATGCATAGAGCCAATGCCTCCACAAGTTAATGAACTTCCCACGTAAGCTTTGATTCTCTCTCAAAATATCAAGCGAAATACAAGAGTCATGTTTTCAAAGAAGAAAGATGGAACAACACGGAAAAATACCGATCTCTCCAAAAGCACTGCTCACGGCATCAAACAACCCATCAATCGAAAGAAACAATACTTGGCCTCAAGAACAATTGGAGGCCTATTGACACCCAACAAGCGCAATAAACGGCTAACGAGAGAAAATCATTAATCGCAATAGGCCAAGAATCGGCCAACATCAATTCAAGGAAGATAACACTTTTCTAAGAAACTTACCCATGACATCCGCAACTAAGTTACCGAGGTAATTTGCATCAATATCCCCGTACCACGAGCGGTGGTATAAAGCGGCAATGCCCAAGGCAACGTACGCAAACCCTACCTCTTATCATTGACTATCCTCACTCATAGCGATCATAGAAACAACACATAAACATACAAGATTATCTCATAGCATGAATAATCAATATAACATGTCAAAGCAGAATGCAATGCTTGACCCATCCCATCCTCTGTGCACGGTGTGTCAATTTAATATTTTTAATTACCACGGACCTAAAGCCCGCTCGATACCAATCTGTAACACCCGGGATCCACATTACTGGAATGCTACTTAACCACTCTGACTAGCCAATAATTTCAAGACAAAATTAATTCGACGACAACTCTAGACAAGAAGCACTAAGCGGAAGCATAAACAACTAAGGGAATAAAGATAACGGTAACAAGTTCAATAATTAAACAACCTCTAGCAGATTAAACCAAGTGTAGTCCACAAATTCATCAATAATAATTCAACGAGAACACTCGCGAATAGCTAGTCATTAGGCTAATTTCCTCTCAACTTTATTCAGACATGAATCTATGAATTGAGTGCATTATTGTAGTGCCGCTCTACCCATCCGAGAATGTTTAAGAATCACTGAAAGGGGAAAGAAACAACAAGGGTGAGATAAAATCTCAACAAGCAAACATTTAACAGCTATTAGGACTACAAACAAATATACAACATCATTAAAGTATCCATATGTCCACATCCATAATGTGAATCCACATTCATTTACAAGCTAATTTAACTACAAAGATATTAAGCATCAATATCCAATTCCCATAATGATCACAATTATAGCCTCAACCATATTTACTACCAATGATAGTAAAATATCAACAATTGAATCTTGATTAAGCTGCTTCATATTATTCACCACTACCACTACCAATGACAATAAAGTATTAACATGTTTTACCTCATAACTTTACTATTTCTCGCATCCACAACTGCTATCAACAATTACCACAAGAGAGAAGAATCTCATGCCACAATCACAACCTCTACCATACCACAAGGGATGAACCCCATTCCACCACCACAACCACATTACTCATACCACAAGAGACTCTCATGAGTCAATTTCACATTGCAACTATGAAGTTGCGTTTGTTTGCAAAATAACTTCACCTCAATATATTGCATAAGTATGCAAATGATCTTTCCACAATGTAATGCATATGCATGCTATGCTCCATTGCACCTTTACCCAATAAGGTAAAAGTGTACATCGTGCTCTGACAATGCACGATGTTGTACTGCAGTCGATCGCGGCTATAAGCGGCGACATCCACAATGCAAATGTTATGACATGTCATGAATGATATGATTATCATAAACCACAAGAATTTAACCACGAATGTCAACAACATACTCATCATGAATATTTCCTCATAATCCACATGTGTCTCATTAAGCACAATACCATTGTGTCATAAAACCATTACCACATAACCCCACTCGATTCACCAAGATCAAAATCAGTCGATCTAAAGGAATTCTACCACATAGACCACAACATGATCATCATGAATGTAACCACAAGGAATTATCAACATGTCCACCTTGAGTTTATTTCCATATTCCATTTGGCTCATTAAGCAAATTACCACAATACTACCCAAACTCATCCAAACATAGCAATTGATTAATATCTTGCTACCACATTCATACTTAGAAAACATGTAACCATGGCATATCGTTTAACATTACGTCAATCATGCATAGTGCAAGTAGTAAGAACAACGGGTTAAACCGTAGCACAACCGCTACATTTACTTGCCTTCCACGATGCGGCGTTAGCGGCAAAGAAGATACTCCTAAACCTGAGGCTTCACCTCCTAAACAGGTAAAATAATTTCAATTAAGACATAATATACTCAGCGCTACTAATCGGCATTCTACATCGCCACTTGCGACTCAAAACGAGTTTACAAAGCTGAAACTGAAAAACAACGTTCCTGCCATATACCGTTTCTGGACAGCGGCACGGTAATTGACATAACTCATGAACTGGAAGTCAAAAAGAGGTAAACCCAATTTCTGTAGATTCTTAACTGACTCATATACAATACTCTAGTTGACACGATAATCCAATTCGGCCAAAATATTAGGCTAACCATTGTTTGAACTTTCAGTACAGAAACTGCCTACACAATCGAACAACAAAACTAAAATGACCATAACTTTTAATAGGTAACTCCGAATTGATCGTTCTTTATCAATCTGAAAAGGTTGTCGAATTATCTACAATAACCTAGTTGTGTGAACTTTCAGATTCCACCAATTTCCCTTTCATATTTTAGGAAATATCCAGACAGATTATTCTCGTCAGATTTCTGGCAACAGATACTAAATCGACCATAACTTTTGACTCAAACCTCGGAATCGAGTGATCTTTGCGGCTACTGAAAGGTAACGACAAAACCCACACAACTCTAGGAGATAGAATCTTAAAATTCAGCCTCTAAATACACGAAAATCCCCACGCAAGGTACTGGACAGAATCGAATCTTCTGCAGCCCAACATTTAACCAACAATTCTAATCGGTTTCGCATCTACTATGGATCAAACAGCGGGGAAGGCATCTCGTTACCCTTGTAGAACCGCTAGAATTTGCTGAACCAATCCCACACAAGATCTTCTTCTCCTTCTTCTCCTTCTTCTCTTCCTCTCTTTCTCCTTCTTGCGCAGGCAGCAGCCTAGACGAAGGAGTCGCGAGGAGCAGCACAGGCAGAGGGGAGGCGCAAGGGAGAGGAGGAGTCGGCCAAGGAAAGGGAAGGGCGGCTGCAAGTGGGAGGAGGGGAAAAGGGAGGAGGAGGGGGCGGCTAGGGTTTTGGCCGGCCAATACTAGGCTAGATGGGCCAAGGCCCAGGCCCAAGTGGATGAGAACAAGCGGAAAAGCCCCTCTCTAAAATTGATTTGACGAATTCTGAAAATAAACTCTTCCCCGATTAAATAATTCTCTACCGATTAAATTTAATTAACCCGATTCTTGACTTCTCACACTTCCGGAGTATTACAAAGGGCTCAACACTAAGTAAATAAATGACAGCGGAATGAAGCAACACTAGCGAAAACCCATTGACTTGCCACAAGCAACCGATTGGGATCAAGGCCTAGAGATCAACCTCCTCGTGAAACACCTCCTCAAAAGTAGGCGAAGACTCCTCCACTTCAGTTGAATTATGATTGCAGGAAGTACTCAGCAAGTTGAACCACAGAATGCAATTATAGATGATGGCTTATTTCAAAGGAAATGACTTCTATAGCTATTTTGCAAAAGCAACACTTGCATTTGAATACAAATAATAGATTGAAAGTGTAATTTAAAACAAATGACAATAATAATTTAACAATTATTTCACAAAGCTTGCATAGCATAATCAATTCTTTCACACAGTCATATGAGTTAATTCACACAGCTGTCCCTCCCAATCATTTTATGAAAATCTACCCCTCGTGTGAAATCCCCGAGTATGTCCATGACCGTAAACGTGGTTATTCGAATAGATTGTTAACACTCTATAGAGGTTATATACGTTACCCACAAGATATAACCATCGTAGTTAGCACCAATCATAACAAAACCTTTTCAAAACTTTATCTCAACAATTGATCCTCCCAATGTGCTTACAGTCGGCACCAAACCTCACACAAATTGGTTGTTCGACGCACACTGTTGGACCTGGCGACCTCGAACCGCCCATAAATGTTACCCATCATGGAGAAAAGTCATACCTCCACCCTAACACAGTTTAACCTACTACTTGAGTAGTCAATGCTGAGACTCCATAACTTACTAAGTTAGGCATGTCACATACCAAGTATGTGGTTGTATAGGAAAGCTTAGTTCAACGGCACACAAAGTTAAGTCCTTAATTAACTAAGGCGAGACTGTCAATTTCTAACTAAGTTCCACAATTCATATTTCCCAAGCACACAGCTCTACCATATCACAATTCTTTCCACCTACCTCAGTCTAAATCTTTTCCCACCATGTTGATTAAGTGCAACACATGCCATCGACAGGTGACAATATACAGCACACAACTTTTCACAAAGATGTTTCATAAACACTTAGTCAAGTATAGATTTGTAATTTAAAATGATATCAATGACTCTTTGCATAGCTAAGCATACTAATTGTATCTAACTAGCCCACGTTGGTGCTATGATAATACCAACTAATCATTAACCATGCTTGGGTGATAAATGATCATGGCAATACAATAAACAAGGTAGGCATAATCAAATAGGTGCACAGCTAATCCCAAATTATTGAAGAATTTTTTTTAATAATTGAAATAGCACGCAATAATTTAAATTAGAGTAATTTTGGAAAAATGCATGCAATATGGTCAAAACACAACTTTCCTTAGAACAAGTCTTGATACTGGTCTTGAGCTTGATCAAATACTCCTTCCTCGAACACTCTTGAAGTATCAACGCCTACTCGCAACGAAAGCGAAAACACAAATACATACAGAACAGAACAACCAATAAACTCCAAAAAATAAATAAAATGAAAGGAATGTAGAACATGAATTTAGAGACTTGAATAGGCTCAATCGGAGTTCATATGAGAAAGAACAGGCTCTTAGAAGTTGGTCGACTAAGAAATTCAAGGAAAAATAAAAAGGAGAGAGGAAACTGACAGGTGGGACCTACTCAAAAAAATAATTTCCAAAATTAAAGAAATTCACAAAATAGGATCAGGGGTTGATAGGTGGGACCCACAGTTTATACACTGAGTCCACGGATTTGATCCAAGGGTCTACGGGCTCACAAGTTCATGGAATAGTGCACTGACCTGTGGAGTCCATATGTCATAGGCACGACTCATGGTAGACTACATTCACCTAGGGTTTAGATCTAGGGTTAGCTACGGTGGCAGTTGAGGCGGCGGTGGTTGCGTACATGGCAACGAGGTGGCGATGACAAGGCGACAAGTTGCGGACACGTGGGACGGAGCGGCAGGCGTGGCAGTGGTTGCGACGCGGGCTAACGTAGCATGGGCTAGCGGCATGGCGCCGATGGAGGTGAGGTAGTCGCAATGTGGATTTCCACGTCGATGACATCGTCGGCAGTAACGGCTTGCCAGCAGGAACGGCGATCAACGACGGTCGATGGCGAGTGAGGAACACCATCGACATATCCAAGTGCCAGCAAACTCATCTACCAGCTCAGATGCGACAACGGGGGTCAGCAAGGGAGACAACGGCGGTCCAGGCGATGGTGGTGGCTCGAGTTGACGGTGAGATGACTGTGGAGTGCTCCGACGAGGGCTTGGACACACGCAACGGGCTCCTAGGGATGAGGCGACACGAATGTGTGGCGTGCGGGACCCAATGGTCACCAGCGACGATGAGAAGACGGCAGCGACAATGAAGCAGAGTAGCGGTGTGGACTTTACGATGCAACGATGGTATGGGACTTCTCCGGCTAATATAAGGAGCACACTAGGTAGAACACGACGAAGCGATCCCGATGGGGTAGACAACGGCGACAAAGGCTCACCGACATCAAGGGCTGTAACTCAGGTGAGTACGAGTCAAACACGACACGACTGCGGCTGGCAGGTGGGACCGAGCACGTGAGAGATCATGAGAGAGAGGAGGTGGGTTGGGCTACGGCGACGAAAATGAGCCAGGGTGGCTTGGGCCGGAGAGAGAAAGGAAAGTGGGTAGTGGGAAAAGAACGCGACCCACGAAGATTTTTGGATTTTTATTTTATTTTATTTTTATAAATTATAGAAAATACAAATGGAAAATTCAAAATAGCAAATGAACTCAGAAAATTCCCAGAAAAATCTAAAAAACACTTCTGAGCACAAAGTACTCAGATAAAATAACTTTGGAATTAGTTGATGTTCAAATTAATCACATTAAATCATTTTGACTTTAAAAGTCTCATTTAAGCTTTATTAATTCGACAAACATTTGTGAAATTTTTCATAGGGCTAAACTACACAAAAGATTTTTGAAAATAAAAAATTGGGATGTTACAATCTGTGTGTTGTTGGTGTTTGGCTACTTGTTGGTTCTGATTCGATTGATTCCTAATTTGTGCGCACAACGAGTGCGCAAATTGTTCTTGTCTTAGTGCAACATCAATCCCACATCTCGGTTCCATGCTTCAGTGTGCGCTGATTCACAGTAGTGTGGCATTGTATCTCCAAGGACCTTGTCGAACAACCATGGCATAACGTCGATGATAGGTTTTCTTGGACAACGTCATCTTCAACTTGCCTTGTCTTCTCGGTGGCTTTGAGTGCCACTGGTTGAGTCAGTTCATTTGGTTCTTACTTTGTCTATCTTGCATAGTATATTGTACTATTGATTTTCTTTTTACATCTTTTTGTTATTTTATTAGCACTAGTACTGGGTAGCTTTGCATGATAGTATGTGGGTTTTCATATTGCTATGTGGGGATTCATGCCATTGTGAGATGAGTGTGACCATTTATAGACTTAAGATAGGCTTTGAGCTGTCTATTGTTTTTACTCTTGAATAACACTTTACTTGCCTTAGGGTTAACTGCTTAATTTTTACTTGGGAAAACAAAGTTGGTTGCTATTAATTTTGGTAAGCAGTAGTGATCAAAACCTAAAATATATCTTATGAATTGTCACATATAACCTGGGATTAGACTAGGCCACTAGTGGCGAGTGTTAGGTATATGCGCACTTTTATGATTAGTTTAATTCCTAAAATAATAATCAATGCAACAACAACATATATACTAGGCATATTTGGAACTATGAACAGTAGCATGATCATCAATTCAAATATTTATATCTCATATATATGCGTTAACGAGGCAAAGCCCACAACAAGTACACTATGAACAAAAGTAGGCATCTACATCATCATATGATTTTTTTCTAGAAAGCAAGGCCTAACCATATCAAAAGATATCACACGACTTACAGATAATCGCTCTGGCAAAGGTCGCGGTAGAGTCTGACGCGAAGAATATGACGCGAAGCGAATGATGGAGGAGGAATTCGTCAGCTGCGCCAACACTTCCCAAAAACCTTTCGCCCCAACCCGTGCAGGATCACAAGGGACGCTGGCTTCGGAGAAACTGCTCTCCCCACGTCGGTGCATGCCGAAGAAGGGATAGAGAAGCCAAGGTTGCGCATCACAGAGAAACAGGGCAAAAGAACGGTACTGATTCTATCTTTGTTCTGTTTCAGAGGTTTCTCTCTATTCTCCCCTTTTGAGAGGAGAGATCTCTCCTTCATATAGACTCAGCCACAAGAAGAAAACTGAAGCAATAGCTCTATATTAAATGCACTTAAAGCATGCAAAAAGCCCTATTGAAATAGTGTATTCAGTTTTCAGTTTCTAATTTGTATGCATGATTTTAGGGTGCAAAAAGAAGCTGCAACTCCACAGCCAACCGGACACGGAATCACCGAACCATTCACGCGCGGCGGTGGCGTGGCGTGGCGAGGCGAGGCGTGGCATGGCAAGGCGAGGCGAGCGAGCGAGCGCACGCGTGTGTTCTTCTTTTGCTAGCTTCAACTAGGTAAGACCAACTACGTGTTATATATTGGTCTCCTCCCACCTAGACTAGCAATATAATACAAGCCCAAAACTCCAACAATCCCCCCCCCCCCACCAAATCCCAAAACCACCATGAATTTGCCCATAATTTCAAAGTGTTGTTGATATACCAGTTTTTTAGTGGAGACCGGTTAAGGTTGAACATCCACCTACAACCTCAAGCTACACTCATGTAACATCCCAATTTTCAGAGCCTTAAAAATCCTTTGAATAGTTAGCAGGGAAAAATTCACCAATTGGATTTATTTGAATTTAATTCAAAAGCTTAATATTGGACTTTGCAATCAAAAACATTTAATGTGAATAATCCCAACATGAACATTAGCCAAAACTATTTTATTTGGGTTCTATGTGCTCGATATATTTTCTAGATTTTTCTAGAATTTTTTCGAGTTCATTTGCTATTTTCTATTGCCCATTTGAATTTCGGTATTTTCTAAATTAGAAAAACTATTAAAATCTCGAAATCCCTTCGGCCGAATCTTCCTTCGATCCGCCCATTCTCTCTGTTCAGCCCATTCGCGCGTACCCATTTCGCCGCGTGCACCGCCTCCGCCGACGGGTGGGCCGCTGCCGATCTCTGCGCGCGCGCCAGCTCGCTCTCGCGCGGTGGGCCCGCCGAGTCGTCGTCTCGCGTCGTCGTCTTCCTCGCGCCCGAGTCCGAGTCGGCGCCGTCCGCCATTGGAACTTCTAGGAGCCTCGTCCGACAACGAGCTTTCCTATCTAAAAACCTCAGGATTTCGTTACCAAACTTCATCTCCTATCTTCCCGCACCAGTATCTACCCTCAATCGAGATCGAGACGGACTCTATCTCTATTTTCATTTGAAAGCAGAAATCCCCAAATTAGGGATTCCTTATCCCGTCTGCGTCGGGCCCTATAAAAGGCACCCGGGTTCGCCTCTCGGCCGCAACTCGAGCCGCCACCCTCGTCCCTCCCGAGCCCTAGCGCGCCGCCATTCAGTTTTGGGTTTCGGCCTCTCTTCGTCGCCGTCGTTTTTGCGCCGCCACCGTCGTCGCCGCGACCGTCGTGGGGCACACCATCGTGTTCGCCACGAGGTCTACCTCGAGCCCTTCGCCGTCGCGGGAGAGCCACCGAGTCCCCGTCCGACAACACTCAAACACCTCGCCGCAAACCCGTCGCCGCCACCTCCATCGTTCGACCACCTAGCCCTACCTCATCAGTTCGCAATAGCAAGAGCTACGTTGGTACCACTCACCGCCGGCGAGGAGCGCCGTTCGCGGGACCCTTGGTTCCCGAGCCGCCGTCGCTGTCGGGTCCGACGTGGACGCCACCTCACCTGCCACCTCAGCTTGCGTGCCGACGTGTCGCATGCGTGGCGCCGTGTCAGCAGGCACGTGTACGCCCGCGTGGCACGGTCCACCGAACCCTAGATCTGATCTGGCATGGACTTGGTTCACGGTGCACGAGCCACTGACATGTGGGTCCCACCGCCGACCAATTTTCATCCCGTCCGAGCGTCCTCGGTGGCGTCGAGATCTGCGCAATAATCCGATTTTTCTTTTAAAGAATAATTCGGAAATTCCAGAAATTCCAATTTAGGGTTTATTCTAGATTTCCAATCTTCCAAAGCTCATAACTTTTGCATCCTAACTCCGATTGAGCCCATTCAAATTTCTAAATTTGTCTAAATTCAAGATCTATTTATCTGAGATTTTTATTTAATTTTTGGAGTTTGTTTTGCCTCTGTTATTTATTTGTTTTGTTTGTTTGTGTCTCGTTTGTAGTAGACGTCGATTCGTCGGGAATTTTGTGGAAGAAGGAGCACCCCAAGACCAAGATCAGTACATAGACCTTTTCCAAGGCAAGTCATACCTTTGATCATCTTGAACCAGTTTCAAATTACTTTGTGTTAAATTATTGCATTATAGTTTAATTATTTATTTAAATGCTTTGGGCATAGTTATTATCAAATTGTTATCACACCTTGGCCTTGTATGTCATATATCCTTGTCACCCTAGATTGGTTATGAGTTGGTAATATTGTAGCACCAACGTGGGTTGGTTAGATGCAGTATAATTGCTTAGCCATGCTACGAATCATCATCTCATGGGAGTCATAAATATTAAATATGACTAAGTGTCTATGGGCTGTGTAAAAGCTGTGTGCTATGTGTTATTACTTCGTGATGGCATGTGTTGCACTAAAACCAACTGGGTGGTAAAGGATTTGGACTGGGGCAAGTGGTGGAGACTGTGTGACATGGTGGACTATGTGATGGGTATGATAATCTGTGTGGCTTAGTTAGAACATGGAAGTCTTGCCTTGGTCAATTAAGGACTTAACTTTGTGCGCCATTGAGGCGAGCCTTCATTATGCGACCACATGCCTGGTATGGGACGGGCCTAACTTAGTAAGTTATGGATTCTCGGCATTGATGTTCAGGTGGTAGGTTAGGCTTTGTGATAGGGTGGAGGTGTGACTACTTGGTGGTTGCATCACGGGAGGATTCGTCGTCCCTGTCCAACGGTGTGTGTTATGCATGGGCTATGTGATATGTATAACGGTTTGTAAGCACACTGGGAGTGTCAATGTTGGAGATGAAGTTTCCGAACTGTTTTGTTATGATTGGTGCTAGCTACACTGGTTATATCGTGTGGGTAAAGTGTACAACCTCTGCAGAGTGTTAAACAATCTATTCGAATAGCCGCGTCCGCGGTCATGGACATGCTCGGTGATTTCACACGAGGGGTAGTTTTCATAAAATGTGGGAATGGGAGCTGTGTGATCTCAATCATATGGCTATGTGAAAGAATCATTTAGTTGTGTGTCTTTGTGAAAACATCATTAAATTAATATTGTCTATTTGTTTGAATTATGCTTTCAATCTATTATTCGTATTCAATTGCAAATGTTGCTTTTATGCAAAAGAACCACGAAGCCTTTTCTTTGGAATAAGCTCGCATCTATACATTGCATTACGTGGTATGATTTGCGAATGCGGTTGTGTACTCACGCTTGTTGTAAAACTTGCGCCCAAACCTCGAAGTGGAGGAGTCACGCCTGCTTTCGAGAAGGAGTTCGTTGAAGGTGATCGTTCGTTAAGGTGCGGATCGATTGGTTGCTGTGGTGAATTGGTGGGATCTCGTTGGAGTTTTCCGTTCATTTCTTTGCTTTATTTCTCTGTTAGCCTGCGTGGCTTAATAAGTGTAAACTTCGACCATAAGGTCAAAACCCTTATTTGTTATTCAAACTAATCGTTTACTTTATTTATCGCTTGTGTGGATCGATATTTACAGTGTTAACCTGTGTGCACTAGCGTGATCTGGACTAGTGCGGTATACACAGAGGGTTCGAGTAATCGTGATGCAGGTCCCGAGCAGGTGGTATCGAGCCATCGATCTGTAGGTCTTGACCTTAGTTAGATTGGCCGTCTTTAGAGTGTCCAAATTATTTTCTAAAGGAAAAATTAACTTGCAAGGTCAATTAATTGCTTAACTTTCCTCATATCTCTCTCGCCTCAACTTTTGCTATAATCTCTTCTCTCCCATTGTTTTAAAGTTGCTCTTACCTGTTTCGTCTGTCTTGTGGATGCCTGCCTATGAGCTATGGTGGCGCCTTTGGAGGTTATCGGCCGAGCTTTGGAAGCATTGCGAGGTTCTTGGAGGTTTTGATCGTCCGTGTGCGTCGGCAACAAGCTGGGCGATGAATGGGCGAGAACCGTGGAGTGATTTGTCGCTCGACGATCGCGCCGGGAGGAGCGACAAGCGAGCCAACCTTCGCACGTCTCGTCGGAAGATCACATGGAGTGAAGGAATACGAGAATCGTCGCGCTGGCCATGCCGGATCGCCACATCTACGCACGGAGCTTCAAGACACCGTCTTCGTTACCATCCCCGGCTGCGGTGTGGACTTGCCAAAGACGCTACCCGTCCACGAAGGAGAAGCAACGCTACTGATCGTACACCTCGCCCGATTCGTGGCCGCCGGAGGAAGCTTTGGAGAGGACTATCACGAGTTGGATCATGTCTATGAAGCCTTGCGAGAGGCGAAGAGAAGGTCGCCACTCTGCAAGAGATCCTCGACCAAGTTCCCGAAGAAGAGGAAGACCGAGGAGGATCTGAAGAAGATCGGAGGAAGGCCCGATTGAGCGAAGAAGAAGCGAGCGAGAGAGCCGGTGAGCGGTTGCAGGAAAGCTGTTCTGCTGCACCGGTTCTAGGGCATCGAGATTAGTTTGCCAAGATGCCGGCTCACTTCCGAGTCTGACCGTCGGGGCGTCGCGCGCGTTGTGGAGGCTTTTCGAGTAGTTCGTTTAGGCTTGATTTTCGAGTTTAGCTTGATTTGATTTAGTGAGTCGCCCTTTAGGCGGTAGCTTTGTGTGCTTAGGTCGTTGTTTCTTTTTGTGTGCAGTATGAGTGCAAAGGCCCTTAGGCATTTGTTGCAGCCATGCTAAGACCCTAAGTAATAAAGGTATTTCATTTGAGTTTCTTGATCGTGTTTTGTTGGGTTTAACCTACCCCGCCTAGTTCTCAACTTATCTTGTGCTTGCTACCTTATCTAACCTATGGAGCCGCGGATGGTTCAAACTCGTCGAGGCTGCAAGTGGTTCGGTACTTTGACACCAGGAGGCAATGAGCAACCGGTGTAGGAGCGATTCCGCGCAAGCACCCCCAATTGACTTGCAAAACTTTGGAGCTTTCATGGCGGCCTGGACTCGGTGATGAATACGATGATGACTCGGATGCAAGCCATGCACAACCGAACAACAACAACCACAATCACGACATGGAGCCCGGTGCTCATGGTCACCATGGACCATCCAAACTTGCAGAATTCATGAGGACTCGTCCACCAACATTTTCTGGACACGTCTCTCCAGTGGAAGCAGACGACTGGCTGCGTGTTATCGAAAGGAAGCTGCTGATCACTCGGTCAAATGACCGTGAAAAGGTTTTGTATGCCACTCACCGGATGGAGGGCACCGCTGCTGAATGGTGGGAGAACTTCTGTGCCGCCCATGAGACGCCACAGGATATCACTTGGGAGGAATTCTCTGCCGCTTTTCGCCAGTATCATGTACCGAAGGAATTATCGATCGAAGAAGGATGAATTCGCGCTCTCAAGCAAGGAGCTATGTCGTGTCGACTACCTCAACAAGTTTTCTCGGCTAGCTCGCTACGCGTGAGAAGATGTAGCCACGGACAAGGCTCGCGAGTCGCTTTTGAAGGACTAAACCTTTGGATCGCAAGTCGGTTTGATCGCCCATACTTTCCACGATTTCGAGGTTGGTCAACAAAGCCTTTGTTCTAGAAGACAAGCGCAAGGAGGTGGAAGATAGCCGCAAAGCGCCGGATGGCTCAACAAGGAACCATCAATCACAGCAGAGGGCAAAACAAGTGCGGCCACAGTTCAACGAGTTTCCACCCGGACTTCATTCGAACACCGCACCAACTTCAACACCCGCCCGGTGCCGGAACTTCCGCAACCCCGCACTGTCAATCCCAATCCAGAAGCAACCAGCGAGCGTACCAAAGGTGCATTACGCTGTCGTCACCGGGACACTTTGCCAATCGGTGTCGCAAGGGGGAACAATCACTCGATGCGCTTCAACCTTGGAGCTCGCCATCCAAGACACCAGCGCGGGCATCAATCAAGGAGCGTCACAAGTTCTTTGGTCAAGCGGAGGAGCACCACGATCCGTGATCGAGGCGTGTCAACCACGTCACTCTTGAAGGAGCCCAGAATCACCGGACGTTGTCTCGGGTAAGTTTACGGTTAACTCGATACTGCATCGTTTTGTTTGATTACGAGCTTCGCATTCGTTTGTTTCGGAATATTTGCAACCAAGAATAATTTGGAAGTTATGCAACTTAAGCATACTCTGTTAGTCGATGCACTGGAGCGAGCTAAGTACTAGAGTGGGATGTTTAGGAGCTAAGTTACTCATAGTGGAGTTGAGTTTCTAGCCAACCTAATAGTCCTAGATACCCAAACCCTAGATGTCATTCTTGGCATGGATTGGTTATCAAGCACAAAGTCATGCTAGATTGTGGCCGAAGAGCCGCAATGATGAGAGGCGCCAAAGGAAACAAGGTAGAGTTTCTAGCCACCTCGATTCGTGATGGACATTTGCTAGTAAGCGACGAAGACCCTCGCCTTAGAAGAAGTGCCAGTGGTCAGTGAATATCCAGATGTGTTTCCGGAAGAATTACCAGGAATGCCACCGGATCGTGACATTGAGTTTGTCATCGACCTAGTGCCAGGGACAGCACCAATTTCAAAGAGACCTTATCGGATGCCGGTAGATGAATTGGTAGAGATGAAGAAGCGGATAGAAGAACTTCTTGAGAAAGGTTTCGTGAGACCTAGTTCGTCGCCGTGGGAGCGCCGATGTTGTTTGTCAAGAAGAAGGATGGAAGTATGAGGATGTGTATTGATTACCGTTCTCTCAACGAGGTTACCATCAAGAACAAGTACCCACTACCCGGATAGATGATATGTTTGATCGGATGAAAGGAGCGGATTATTCTCGAAGATCGATCTGCGATCGAGGTTACCACCAGCTAAAAATTTGTCCTAAGGATATACCAAGACCGCCTTCTCAGCGCTGATACGGACATTATGAGTTCTTAGTCATGTCCTTTGGTGCGACTAATGCCCCTGCCTATTTCATGAACATGATGAATAAAGTATTCATGGAATATTTGGACAAGTTCGTAGTTGTATTCATCGATGATATTACGTGTACTCCAAGTCGGAGGAAGAACACGCCAGAGCATTTAAGGATAATATTGGAAAAACTCGAGAGCATCGGTTGTATGCCAAGTTGATAAGTGTGACTTTTGGAAGAAGGAAGTGGATTTCCTTGGTCATGTTATGACAATGAAGGAGTAGCGATTGACCGGTAAAGTTAAAGCGATGCTACATTGGGAGCAGCCCAGGCGTAACTTCGATTTGCGGTTTCTTGGGAATGGCGAGTTATTACCGCCGTTTATCGAAGGATTCTCATCGATTGCTAAGCCCCTTACGCAATTGTTGAAGAAGGAGAACAAGTTCACTTGGACTCCAGCATGTGAGAAAGTTTTCAAGAAGCAAGAAGCGTTTGACTTCAGCCCGATCGATTTTGCGGATATTCGCAAGGATTTGATATCTATTGTGATGCTTAGCGTCAAGGATTAGGATGCGCCCGATGCAAGAAGGAAGAGCGTGCCGCTTATGCATCAAGGCAATTGAGACCTCACGAAGAGAATTACCCTACTCATGATGCGGAATTAATTGCCGTAGTGCATGCTCTAAAGATTTGGCGTCATTACCTCATCGATGTAATTTGTGAAGTCTACACGATCATAAGAGTCTCAAGTACATTTTCACCCAATCGATTTGAATATGAGAGAGAGAAGATGGTTGGAATTGATCAAGGATTATAATCTTGGAATCCACTACCATCCCGGAAAAGCCAACGTAGTTGCAGACGCTTTAAGTCGTAAGAGTTACTGCAATACTTTGGAAGTAAAGGAAAGTTGCCCAGAACTTTATGAAGAATTTCAAAAGCTAAAGCTAGAAGTTGCGTCTGAAGGATTTGTAGCCAATTTGGAAGTACAGTCTACCCTGGAGAAGCAGATTCGTGAAGCACAACCAAAGGATCCCGTGTTGTCCGACATCAAGGTCAAAATGGCGTGGCAAATTCAAAGATTTCACGAGGATGATCAAGACATACTCGGATTAATGGTCGAATCGTGTACGGATATAGATGGTGCCGAGACAGTTAATCTTAAAGGAAGCCCATGACTCAAAGTATTCGATTCACCTGGAAGTACCAAGATGTACCGGGATGTGAAAACTAAATTTTGGTGGCCAAATTTGAAGCGAGAAGTCACGAGTTCGTTGCCTTGTGCGACACACGCCGTAAAGTGAAGGCGAACACACGAGACCAGCGGGTTTGCTGCAACCGTGAAAGATTCAGAGTGGAAGTGGGAAGAAATCGGTATGGATTTCATCACCGGTTTACCCAAGACCCAATCGGTTACGATTCAATCGGGTAATAGTCGATCGTTTGACCAAGGTCGCCCATTTCTTGCCATCAAAACCACATACTCGGAGATCGCCTTGCGGAATTGTACATGGCTAGAATTGTCGGTTTGCATGGTGTGCCCAAGAAGATAGTATCGGATCGAGGATCTCGGTTCACTCTCGTTTTTGGCAAAGCTTGCATGAGGCATTGGGTACCCATCGAATTTCGATCGCGTATCATCCACAGACATGATGGGCGATCGAAAGAGTCAATCGATATTGGAGGATATCTTTGAGAGCTTGTGCTCTAGCAAATGCTACCCGATGGGATAAAAGTTTGCCGTATGCGAGTTTTCATACAACAACGATTATCAAGCGGTCTACAAATGTCACCATTTGAAGCTTTGTACGGCCGTGCTGCGAGAACCCGTTGAATTGGTCGAGACGGTGAACGATCGATTCGGTCCGACATCATTCGAGAAGCGAAGAGCAAGTGGCCATGATCGAGAAAGATTAAAGATAGCTCGGTCAGCGGAAGAGCTACGCCGATAATCGTCGTCGTGATCTCGATTTTGAACCCAAGATTTCGTTTATCTTGGTGACTCCGCTCGAGGTGTCAAAGGTTTCATGCCAAAGGAAGCTTGCCCTAGGTATGTTGGTCCGTTCAAGATTTTGGAGCGCCGTGGAGAAGTTGCTTACGAGTTTGAGCTACGCGATCGTTAGCGAGTACATGATGTCTTTCATGTCTCGCAGATTGAAGAAGTGTCTTCGTGTGCGGAAGAGCAAGCCCGCTTGAATCAATTGATCTCGAAGGAGGATCTTACCTACAAGGAGCAGCGGTCGAGGATTTTGGATGTCGCGAACGCCTCACCGAAGCAAGGCGTTCGTTTTGCAAGGTCGGTGGAGCAACCACTCGGAAGGAGAAGCAGCGTGGGAGCGTGAAGAAGAGCCGTGGCCGAGTTCCCTAGCCTTTTCTCTAGCTAGCTTTGAATCTGGGTCGAGATTCCTTTAAGGGGGGGAGGTTTGTAACATCCCAATTTTCAGAGCCTTAAAAATCCTTTGAATAGTTAGCAGGGAAAAATTCACCAATTGGATTTATTTGAATTTAATTCAAAAGCTTAATATTGGACTTTGCAATCAAAACATTTAATGTGAATAATCCCAACATGAACATTAGCCAAAACTATTTTATTTGGGTTCTATGTGCTCAGATATATTTTCTAGATTTTTCTAGAATTTTTCTGAGTTCATTTGCTATTTTCTATTGCCCATTTGAATTTCTGGTATTTTCTAAATTAGAAAAACTATTAAAATCTCGGAAATCCTTCGGGCCGAATCTTCCTTCGATCCGGCCCATTCCCTCTGTTCGGCCCATTCGCGCGCAATTGACAGGCTCGCGCGTGCCGCCTCCGTGACGGGTGGGCCCGCTGCCGATCCGCGCGCGCGCACTTCCGCTCCTCTCGCTGCCAGGTGGGCCCGCCGAGGTCGTCGTCTCCGCGTCGTCGTCTTCCTCGCGCCCGAGTCCGAGTCGGCGCCGTCCGCCATTGGAACTTCTAGGAGCCTCGTCCGACAACGAGCTTTCCTATCTAAAAACCTCGTGATTTCGTTACAAACTTCATCTCCTATCTTCCCGCACCAGTATCTACCCTCAATCGAGATCGAGACGGACTCTATCTCTATTTTCATTTGAAACCGAAGAAATCCCCAAATTAGGGATTCCTTATCCCGTGCCGTCGGGGCCCTATAAAAGGCACCCCCGGGTTCGCCCTCTCGACCGCAACTCAGAGCCGCCACCCTCGTCCCCTCCCGAGCCCTAGCGCCGCCGCCATTCGAAGTTTTGGGTTTTCGGCCTCTCTTCGTCGCCGTCGTTTTGCGCCGCCACCGTCGTCGCCGCACCGTCGTGGGGCACACCATCGTGTTCAGCGTCACGAGGTCTACCTCCAGAGCCCTTCGCCGTCGCCGGAGAGCCACCGGAGTCCCCGTCCGACAACACTCGAAACACCTCCGCCGCTTAAACCTCGTCGCCGGCCACCTCCATCGTTCCCGACCACCTAGCCCTACCTCATCAGGTTCGCAATAGCAAGAGCTACACGTTGGTACCACTCACCGCCGGCGAGGAGCAGCCGTTCGCCGGGACCCTTGGTTCCCGAGCCGCCGTCGCTGTCGGGTCCGACGTGGACGCCACCTCACCTGCCACCTCAGCTTGCGTGCCGACGTGTCGCATGCGTGGCGCCGTGTCAGCAGGCACGTGTACGCCCGCGTGGCACGGTCCACCGAACCCTAGATCTGATCTGGCATGGACTTGGTTCACGGTGCACCGAGCCACTGACATGTGGGTCCCACCTGTCAGACCAATTTTCATCCCGTCCGAACGTCCTCAGCTGACGTCAGCACTGCGCAATAATCCGATTTTTCTTTTAAAGAATAATTCGGAAATTCCAGAAATTCCAATTTAGGGTTTATTCTAGATTTCCAATCTTCCAAAGCTCATAACTTTTGCATCCTAACTCCGATTGAGCCCATTCAAATTTCTAAATTTGTCTAAATTCAAGATCTATTTATCTGAGATTTTTATTTAATTTTTGGAGTTTGTTTTGCCTCTGTTATTTATTTGTTTTGTTTGTTTGTGTCTCGTTTGCGAGTAGACGTCGATTCGTCGGGGAATTTTGTGGAAGAAGGAGCACCCCAAGACCAAGATCAGTACATAGACCTTTTCCAAGGCAAGTCATACCTTTGATCATCTTGAACCCAGTTTCAAATTACTTTGTGTTAAATTATTGCATTATAGTTTAATTATTTATTTAAATGCTTTGGGCATAGTTATTATCCAAATTGTTATCACACCTTGGCCTTGTATGTCATATATCCTTGTCACCCTAGATTGGTTATGAGTTGGTAATATTGTAGCACCAACGTGGGTTGGTTAGATGCGAGTATAATTGCTTAGCCATGCTACGAATCATCATCTCATGGGAGTCGCAAATATTAAATATGACTAAGTGTCTATGGGCGTGTGTAAAAGCTGTGTGCTATGTGTTATTACTTCGTGATGGCATGTGTTGCACTAAAACCAAGCTGGGTGGTAAAGAATTTGGGTGGGCAAGTGGTGGAGACTGTGTGACATGGTGGACTATGTGATGGGTATGATAATCTGTGTGGCTTAGTTAGAACATGGAAGTCTTGCCTTGGTCAATTAAGGACTTAACTTTGTGCGCCATTGAACTGAGCCTTCTCATGCGACCACATGCAGGTATGGGACGGGCCTAACTTAGTAAGTTATGGATTCTCGGCATTGATGTTCTAGGTGGTAGGTTAGGCTTTGTGATAGGGTGGAGGTGTGACTACTTGGTGGTTGCATCACGGGAGGATTCGTCGTCCCTGTCCAACGGTGTGTGTTATGCATGGGCTATGTGATATGTATAACGGTTTGTAAGCACACTGGGAGTGTCAATGTTGGAGATGAAGTTTCCGAACTGTTTTGTTATGATTGGTGCTAGCTACACTGGTTATATCGTGTGGGTAAAGTGTACAACCTCTGCAGAGTGTTAAACAATCTATTCGAATAGCCGCGTCCTCGGTCATGGACATGCTCGGTGATTTCACACGAGGGGTAGTTTTCATAAAATGTGGGAATGGGAGCTGTGTGATCTCAATCATATGGCTATGTGAAAGAATCTGTTTAGCTGTGTGTCTTTGTGAAAACATCTGTTAAATTAATATTGTCTATTTGTTTGAATTATGCTTTCAATCTATTATTCGTATTCAATTGCAAATGTTGCTTTTATGCAAAAGAACCACAGAAGCCTTTTCTTTGGAATAAGCCTGCATCTATACATTGCATTCTGTGGTATGATTTGCGAGTACGGTTGTGTACTCACGCTTGTTGTAAAACTTGCGCCCAAACCTCTGAAGTGGAGGAGTCTCACTTTGCTTTCGAGGAGGAGTTCGTTGAAGGTGATCGTTCGTTAAGGTCCGGATCCCGGTTGGTTGCTGTGGTGAATTGGTGGGATCTGTTGGAGTTTTCCGTTCATTCTTTGCTTTATTTCTCTGTTAGCCTGCGTGGCTTAATAAGTGTAAACTCGACCATAAGGTCAAAACCCTTATTTGTTATTCAAACTAATCGTTTACTTTATTTATCGCTTGTGTGGATCGATATTTACCTGTGTTAACCCTGTGTGCACTAGCGTGATCCTGGACTAGTGCAGTATACACAGAGGGTTCCAGAATCGTAATTCTGGGTCCCGACAACTCACCACAACTACATAATAGACTAAGCCTTGAATTGACACTTCTGTGCAAACAAGTTTCACCTAAGGCCTTTGTTGATACTTGGCCGTCGATAGGCTACTCCTCGAGTGGAGCATATAGGTCATACTCCTATGTCTCTTCATGAGCTTTTTAGAGATCACCCACATCCCTTGGACTACAGCTAACAGTCGGGCTCACATAGGTGTGTTCTTACATGAATACCCTGTAGGACGGTATTTTTGTTGTTAAGCCTTGGGACATATTAAGAGAAAGTCATCCTGCCTTACAGTAATTAAAATACTACATCTTCAACGGAGTGAGATATAAAGTAAGAATGTACTCTACTATTACCCAAATAGTTTGTTTTTTCCAAGGCCTATTTCATGGGATCTCCGATCACATAGGTTTGGGTTACCACAGTGTGTAACTCATACGGGTCTCATTCACATCTCCTTCGATGCAATTTCAATCACATTCCTTGATAGTCCCTTTGTAAAGGGATCTGTCAGATTTTTAGCTGTTTGAATATAATCTACAACTACCACTTCGGAGTTTGTCAATTTTATGATAGACTTCAACCGCCTTTTCATATGTCTTGAGGATTTCATATTATCCTTTGCACTTGTCACCTTTATGATAACTGTTTGGTTATCACAGTACATAAGGATAGCTGAAATTGGTTTCTCAACCACCGGTAAATCCATCAAGTGTTCTCATAGCCACTCTACCTCAACAATGACTGTGTCTAATACTGTGGGTTCTACCTCTATGGTTGACCTTGTCAGTATGGTCTGTTTGCAAGAACTCCATGAGATAGCAGCCCCACCTAGAGTGAATACATATCCACTCGTAGCCTTTATCTCATCAGCATCAGAGATCCAATTGGAATCACTATATCCCTCAAGTACACCCGGATACCTAGTATAGTGAATTTCAGTAACTCATTGTACCTTTCAAATAGCGCATAACCCGCTCAAGTGTGTACCAATGATCATCTCTCGGATTAGCGGTAAACCAGCTCAATTTGCTTACAGCAAAAGACATGTCAGGACGAGTAACACTAGCCAAGTACATAAGTGAACCAATAATTTGATAGTACCTCAATTGATCCTTTCCAAATCTTTGATTCTTTCGAAATATTAGACTATGATCATAGGGTGTTAGAGAGGGCTTGCTTTCCATATAGCCAAAATGGTTCAAGACCTTTTCCACATAATGGGATTGCAACAGGGTAATCTCATTCTCATCTTGGATCAACTTGATGTTTAAAATAACATCAACCTCTCGTAGATCTTTCATATCAAAACTTTGAGATAAAAATAACTTAACCTCGTTAATCACATCAATGTTTGTCCCAAATATAAGTATGTCATCAACATACAAACATAATATTACCCCTTTACCCCCACTGTAGCGGCAATATACACATTTATCAGATTCATTTACGCAAACCCCACATATGTCAATGTTTTATCGAACTTCTCATGTCATTACTTAGTGCCTATTTGAGGCCGTATAAAGATTTCAATAACTTATAGACCTTGCCTTCTTGTCCAAGTACTACAAATCCATCAGGCTAATCCATGTAAATTTTCTCATCCAACTCTCTATTGAGGAAAGCTATTTTTACTTCCATTTGATGGACAATAAGACCATGTAAGGTAGCCAAAAATAATAGTACTCGAAGAGTGGTTAATCTAGCAACATGTGAGTATGTATCAATGAAATCCTCACCTTCTTTTTTAGTATAACTTTAGCTACAAACCGAGCCTTGTACTTTTCGATTGTACCATTAGGCCTAAGCTTCTTCTTGAACACCTACTTGTATCCAACTAGCTTACAACCAAGGTGACTTTCCAAGTTCCGTTAACGATAATGGAATCCATTTCACTACGAACTACATCCTTCCAATACTCTGCATCAGGAGATGCATATACCTCTGAAATAGATTTAGGAACATCATTCACAAGGTACACAATGAAGTCATCACCAAAAGATTTTGCAATCATTTGTCTCTTACTTCTTTGAGGAGCTACAACATTGTCATCCTTTTCATGGATATATTCATGTGTATGTGCAATATGCTTAATTCGAGCGGTAGGTTCAGTAGTTAGATTATTTGCTTGACTAGAAGAGCTATGTAAATTCTTCATAGAAAATATATTTTTAAAGAAAATAGCAAATTATGAAATCCCCCTTCTATCTCATATATATATATATATATCGTTAACAAGGCAAAGCCTAGAACAAGTACACTACTAACAGAAGTAGACATTAACATCATCACATGATTTATTTCTAGGAAGCAAGGCCTAGCCATATCATAAGATATCACCGCGACTTACAGAGAATCGCTCCGACGAAGATCGTGATAGAGTCTGATACAAAGAAGATGACGCGAAGTAGATGATGGAGATGGAGGAAGCCGTAAGCAGTCGCACGAACGCTTCCCAAAAACATGATTTGCCCTAACCCGTGTAGGATCACGAGGGACGCCGGCTTCAGAGACACTGTTCTCCACACATCAGTGCAAGTCGAAGGGATAGAGAAGCCGAGGTTGCGCTGCACAAAGATACAGGGCAATAGAACGGCATTGATTCTATTTATGTTCTATCTTAGCCACAAGAAAGAAACTGAAACAATAACTCTATATTAAATGTAGTTAAAGCGCGTCATAAAAGCCCTCTAATTTATATGCATGGTTTTGGATGCAAAAAGAAGCTACAGCTCCACAACCAACCAGACACGAAATCGCTAGACCATTCACGCGCACACAAAATCGCCAAACCATTCACGCGCACACGCGGACGAGCGAGGCGAGCAAGCGAGCGCGTGTGTGTTTTTCTTTTGTTTGCTTCAACTAGGTATGATCAACTCCACCTTACATATTGTCTCCTCCCACCTAGACTAACAATATGGTACTAAACTTCTCACTTTTTACCATGCATGAGTAGGCTTTTAGGATTTTCCTAGGATTTAATTAAAATATTGAGTAGGCCAAGCCCAAAACTCCAACAGCAAGGTCTTGCTTCGTGCTTGTGCAGCCCCGACATTTGAGAGCACTTCTTAACAACTTTAATTTGAGCATTATGCTAATTAATTTAGCTCACTTATTTTGTTCTATATAGTATGATTTTCTGTTCAAATTACTTGAGTAGTATGTCTATGTTAAGAGACATTTATACGATGCTCCCGTCTTTTTGTTACTGCTGGAATTATGCCTGCTCGTTCAGATTTAAATCTATAATTAATCTAAAATATTTGCTTAAACCGTGATTTTTGTGACACAAACTTCGTCGAAGCGAGGACAAAGTCCAGAAAACGACGAGCGGTAGTAATTCATCGGAGAGAGTTTTTATCTCCGACGCGACGCGCGACCATGAACTCATCAACGCCCTGTTCCTTCGACCAGATGCACGATCGAGTCATCCAGCAGCTGCTAGCAGCGAAGCACTACAGCTCAATTATGATGCAAGAAGAATTAACCCCTGATGGAGCCCTCTCCCGTGCCGCCATTGCTGCCCGTTTCTGATTGGCGTCCGTGTCAGGCACTCACTCGACGGGCAGACTTTCAACGTGACGATTTCGCCGGCCGGCGCTGAAGGTTTCGTCGGCTCAAAGCAATCCGTACCCACAACTCCATGTATCCTTGCTTGGCTCAGGTGATCTCGAGTTAAAGTTTTGACAATGCAATGCCCTTGCATTTCGGTCGTTTCGTCGCATTAATCCCTGCACAGCAACGCACATAGGGGAAGTGTGGCGCGTCACGCTAAGCAGGCAAGTACCATGTACAAGCAAGTACCTGACGACATGGATGCATCTCAGATGCTGACGCGGACGTGAAAGAGAGTGACAGCAAGCTCGATGCTAGGAGAGGGTAACGGGGGCGTATTGGAACGAAATGGCACGGCCCTGTGTCACCAAACCTTCTTAATTTGTATGACCGATGGAAGGAGATTTTGGGCTTAAAACAGTGACAACCCAGGATTTTCAGAATAAGTGTTTGAAGCTATAAAAATATTATTCAATGTAAACCATAAATATGCACAATAATAAAAATCAAAATACAAATTATTCGTACTAACGACAACATCTCAAATAATTTAGTGAAATTATAAACTAATCAAGAAAATTTACAATTTAACTCGATTTTCCTTCATGCATTTCAAATTAACAAACTTCTCCATTTTTTTTGAAGATCTAAGATCTACATTTCACAAAAAAAAAGACAAGATTTACCAATCGCAATTCAAACTAACACAAACAAAATTGCTGATTTGGGCTTTTGGGTTTATTCTTTGCTTTTTTCGGGAATTGAGGATCTGGTAATTCGGATTGAACCCACATCCGCGTTGTTAAGAATTTGGGTACCACGGTCTTCTTGCCGGGAGCCGTTGGGTCGTCGCCGCTGGCCATAGGCCCGCAGGGCTCCCCGCTCGGCGGTTGCCCCGTCCTGCTCCGCCGCTTGGTGGCCCAACGGTAATAGCCCGCCCGGCAGTCGGTGCTCGACCTTGCTCCTCTGACCTGCCGCCGCACGCCGCCGCCACATTTGGCATCGTCGTGGTCGTGCCGCCGCGTCGAGAAAGAGAGAGAGATGTGAGAATCAATTGTTGTATGTTGATTGTTAGGATTAGAGAGAGAGAGAGACGAGGGGGAATGACCTTGTTATGACTGGATCGAATGGTCCAATGCCCAAAGGGCAAAGGCAGAAGGGTGTGTGACCATGGACAACCCATCACATGGGTCAGTTTGAGGTTGTGGGGCGTCGGAGGGAGATGTGGTTTGATAAGCTGAGAGGAGAGATGTGGTTTGATGAGCTGAGAGGAAGTTGTGGTCTGGTTGGCCTAATTAATAGTATATTTTATTATATATGTAATACACATATTATACTGTAGATTTTTTTTTCAAAAATTAATGGGTGTTCAGTTGAACATCCGTGAACCTAAGAGGGCCGCCCTCTTCATTATATATGTAATACTTAATGGATGTTCAGCTGAACACCCATGACACTTCAGATCAAGACGCCAGACACTTCATTATATATGGAATACATATCCTATACGGACTTCTTGATATGAAGTGTTAACTTTTGGTTGAATGTTGCCATTTCTCCTTTCTCCGCACAACGGAGGATCCAAATTGAATGCTTTTAAGGGTGTTGAAAAATTAAATCCCATGGAGTCTCGTGCTTTAAATAATACTTTCTCCGGTCACAAAAGTAGAACACGTGGAGTCAAATCTTATAAATTTTATTAAAGATATTGTTTAAAATATTTGGTTTGGATATATAAAATTGATATGAGTGAATTTGTTATGAAAAATACTTTTATAATATTGCACTTTCACAACTATTTTTGAATATATGATAAGTGAATTTAGTAGTGAAAGGAGTATCTTGCTGACTTTGAAGAGTAAAAAATGTCGCTCTCTTGTGACCGTAGGGAGTAATAATAATACATGGAGCGCTAGTAATTACTTTTTTCTCAATAAACAAGACATGTGAATTTTTTTTTTGTCAGTTGCGGTCTATTTCATAGTGTGACAATTTTCAATGCCATGACTTCATTGGCAACCTAAACAGATTTCCCCAATTCAAAGCGATATTTGTCACCAGCCATGAACTCAGGTCTACTTGCCTTGGTCAATCCATAGCAGCTACTGCCTGGGAGTACGTACGTCACCATGTTACAACCTTGCATGTAAGAGACTAAGATCATCAAAGAACAACACAATGTAAATCCACACAAAAAAATTATAGATGCCCCTGGAACACATAGAAATTATATTGTTTTATGCAAAATTGTTGTGGGGCTCATTTAAAACTAGATCTATTGACCCGCACATTCCTTAGCGTGGATTAGTATACTACGAAGAATTTTAAAATCTTTCACAAATTAAACTAACTTAGAGTATATCTTAATAAGAGTCATTTTGTGCATGGTTTATGATTGGAAATAGTCCACTTTGCTCCCATGAAGTGTCGCATATGTCCACTTAACCTGAACTTTTGATATTAGATCACTTCACCCTCTAAAGCTGGTTTTGAGAGTGATTTTGCCACTATGGCTGCCATGTAACGCTGTTTGGCCACGATGGCTGCCACATCACACCTGGCTCTTCCCCTCTCTTCCTCCATGCTCATGATCAAGTGGCTGGATCTATGGATAGATGTGTTGGATAAGATAACTTTTTAGATGGTTCGATGAAGTCATCGTCCACATGCGACGTCAAGCGGCAAAATTAGGTTACGTAGCGGCCACGATAGCAAAACCACTCTTAAAACACGCATCAGGGTGAACTGATCCGGTATTAGAAGCTTAGGGGTTAAATGAATAAAAAAAGCTTATGGGTTAAGTGAAACATTTGCGATACGTCGAGGGAGTAAAGTGGATTTTTTTTCTCTTTATTTGTTATTGTCTATCATTTAACTTTGAAACAGGTTCCAAGTAACATTCAATTATTGTGATTCAACGGTAATTTGGGCACACTGGCCTATCCAGGAATGGATGTTTAACGCAGAGAATTTCTAGTGGGTTTCTTCCTCTCTCTTTTTTCCTACTATCCGTAATGTAAAACACTTGTTATCGGTATATAGCATAGGGGATAAATCCACTTTACTCCCTCGGATTATCACAAAATAAATTCTACATTCCAAATAGAGGCCCTAAATGAATATCCATGCAACATGGTAATGACATAAATAGTGACGATACTCAATATTGCAAATTAGGTGGGAATGTATGTGAAGCCATCGCCACGCTGAACCAACAACCATCCATCCAGAGTAAGTAGAAGGGTATGTCACATTGTCATGTCATATACTCATATGCCATGCCAAACCAACTGCCTCCTACTACTCGGAGAAGCAATAGACGTAAGCTAGCTAGTTTTGTCTCCCTCGTGATTCATGAACCGACCCCAGAGAGAGAGAGAGACAGAGGGAGAGAGAGAGAGCACTGAGTGCATCAGTACAGACATCATCTGAAGTTAACCACTACTGACCATGATATCTACACTGGTTAATTGTAGCTAATACAATTCACTAATATCAACAAACGCATAGATTAAATTAAAGGCCAGCCATAATTTGGCCTTAATTTGTTACACATCTCTGCAAAATCTAACCGCCAGAAGAATCACAGCAGCAGCCACGCTGCAGGCACGTATAGGATTAAAAGGTGGTTACAATTAGACAAGTCTTTAACCACAGCTCAAGCAAGCGATCGAATTCAGTACGTGGCCGGCCGCACGAACGTTAAAGCACGGCACACTACGGCAGGTATATGGTCCCGTCCGGTTCGGTCCAGCTCGCCAGGTTCCAGTACGACGACGTGTCGCCGGCGAGGTCGAATATCCCGGCGGCGTCCACCCCTGCCGGTGGCCAGTCGGCTGCTGATGACATCGCCGCGCCACCTGACCGTACAGAGAACGGTGCCATGTGGTATGCGGTGGACGACGCCGACGAAGGCTGCTCTGTGCCTGTGTGTGCAGGGGCGACGTCCTCCTCTGCGCTGGGCTGCGCCGAGAAGCTGAAGGCCGGAAGCTGCGGCGGCGGCGCGAAGAGCGACGCGAACGCGGCCGCCTGGTCGGCGAACATCGGCGCCGGCGGCGGCAGAGGCAGTGTGTCGGCCGCGAAGGCGCTGGGGCCGACGCCCGTCGCCGTCGTGCTTCCGCCGCTCGACTGGGACGCGGCAGCTGCACCAACGGTGTTCGAGGCGGACGCGGTAGAGGCGGCGGCGGGGCTGGAACTTCCGGTGCAGCCGGAGCGCGGGTTCTTGGCTTCGCGATGGACACCGCCGGTCTTGTCGAGGTCGGTGGCGGCGGCGGGTCGCTTGGGCTTGCGGCACCCGCCGCCGACGGGGACGTTGCGGAGCAGGCCGCCCTTGGTCCAGTACCGGCGGCAGGTCTTGCAGAAGTGACGCGGCTGCGAGAGGTTGTAGTTGTTGTAGTAGCAGAACTTGGTGTTGGCCGAGTCGCACCGCGGGCACCGCACCTCCTCCGGCGGCAGCGGCGCCCCTCCGCGGCCGAGGCCCGCCGGAACCGCCGCGCCGCCGAACAGCCGCCCGGCCAGGGCGGGGATGGGCTGGAACTCCTGCATGCACGTACGGCTTGCGCGTGCTTCTGGAAGCTTCTAGAAGGGGACTGGTGCGCAGCACTGGGGGAGCGAGCTAGCTTGCTTGCTTGCTCTATCTATCTGCTCTGCTCTGTTCTGCTCGGCCTGGCCAGGACTCTCCGTCACAGAAGCAGTGGAGGTAAATATCCTCAGCGCGCGTGCATATGACAAGTAAATTGCCCTTGGAAGGGACAAATTGACCGAAATACCCCCATGGCGTTGCTACTACTATTTTCGTTCGTGAATGTACATTACCTATCGTTCCAAACAAGCGCGATATTTTAATTCCAGATTGGAAATTGCTAAGGAGTAGTTGAATTCATATCCTCTAACTTTATATTGTAATGTCACCGTGACATTAGGTGAATCTCATCCATCTATTTAACAAACGAATGCAGGTGATTAGTTGGTTTTAAAAAAATGCTACAATATTTTTTTTTGAGCTAGTGCCGACCTCATTTTGTTCTCTCGTTTTTTCATCGGATGGTCCAAACCACCTAATGTCACGGTAATATTACAACACAATATTAGATGATATGAATCCGGAGTGGTCAGGTGTTTCGTTGGGTTGAGTGTACTCGATTTTCTGTCCTTTGGATCTTCATCAAGATGTGGGCTCAAAATGGTCAAAAAAAAAAAAACTTCCGATTCAAAAAAACTAGTTCAAGAAAACTTTTTGGTTCAAAAACTTCAAATGATTCAAAAACATTCAAATGATTCGAAAAACTTTCAACTAGTTAAAAAGAACTTTTGGTTCACTTTAAAATAATTCGAAACATTTTCGATTCGATAACTTTCAACCGAAGTGAAAAAACTTTCATGTTAATCGAAATTTTCAACTCAAAACTTTGCTTTTTTCAATTAGTTTTTTAAGAAATAATTTGGAGGAGAGTTGCGATCCATTCAATGCTGATCTCATGGTCCAAATTTTGTGTACTTTTTAATAAGAGAGTGCTCAAGCTAGTGCTCCCTAGACACGACCTTCTAGATTTTATTGTGAGTCAAAGATCACAGATAACTAGATATGTATAAGGCAATGCTAACAACAAGCATCACATTGTAATTCTAAATTACGTAAGAATAGAATTATAACTGAGATATATGATCGCACAAACAACATACACTCGGACTTAATGAAGAACAAGAAGCAATACAGACTTGATGTAATGTAGAACGTAGATGAAATAGTGAAGTCGAGCGGTCGCACAGATACGCTCCAGAAATCTTATTACTACCCGTGCAGGTGAACTCTGCAACAATGGTTTGGAGATATCCGCTCATCCTTTTCCCTGGTGCACGCCAAGAAGCCGAGAAGAAGGAACGACTCAGTTTGACAATACAACACACCAGCATGGTTGAACAGAGAAGAAGCAAAAGAATTGGAAAAATTATAGATCCACCCAGACGTGGATCTCTCCATACTTTTTAAGGATGAGACAATTACTTCTTAATAACTGACAAATAAAGCCCATATTAAACCACGATAATTGCTAATTCAAAACTAATTGATGGTAATTAAGCGGTGATTATCAGCCGGTGACTTTACCCCTAGTCTCCCACAAATTGTCTACAACTTCGAACACTATATTCAATCAGGTCTACGACCAATGTACAGAGAGAGAAATGAACGTTAGCGAATGAATGAAAGATATACGCGGTTCACATCAGCGATGGCGTCGCCTGATGCCGCCACCACGCGACTCGACCCCTCCTCCCAGTGATCGCTCCGTGTTTCGTCCCGGAAACCGCCGCCGCCGCCGCTGCTGCAAAGCAGAGCAGTGCGGCTGGATTGATTGCGGCCGGCCGGCCGGCGCTTCCAATCAATCCGCCCGTCGGTTCTGACCAGCTGGCGGGCCTTCAGGCACGGGTCACGTCGTCGTCGTCGGGTTTGGTTGGGCGCGCCCGGCACGTCGCGTCACGTCGCCGCTGCTGTGGCCGCCCCCAGGGGCAGGGAGCCAAGGAGAGTGGTGTGGCTGTCACGAGTTAACAACAGCTCACCCGATTAGTAAATGCCGTCCTGCATGGCGTGCCTGATTAGTGGGCTGGCTCTGGTTGTTGTTTTTTTTTTTTTGTCTTGTTCGTCACTGCAGCCTGCCATTAGTGCCGATTGATTGAATGAGCATCTGGATTTGGTTGGGATTTGTCCAAATTTCCATACTAGATCCTAGCAAAATCCTCTCGTTTAAACAGCATCATCTCAGGCCATCAACTAAACACAGTAGGTCTTAAATCCGGACGATTACGATTGATGAAGGCATCTCCGAATAGGCTCAAACATTATTACAGATCTCACGGATGGAGGATGGATTGACGGAGGAGATAAAAAGGAAAGGAAGATTTTGCATCACGGGCACGGCTCATATTGAGGATGTACATGACGTTTACTGTACTTCAACAACTTGTTACATCTATAAATGGAATAATATGAGCGCTTTTGAAAAGCCATCGTAGTGAAGCCTTAGTCGTCGAACCAATTAAAGTAGCTCTTTAGTCTCAAGCCTAACCGCGCCCATATTGATTTCATGATAGACAGTGTATGAAACAGTGACAAGTGCCCGCTTCGACACGACATGCCCAACGCATATAGCGTGGTTTAAAAGGAACTTTGGGAAACAAAACTATTGAGTTATATGCGTTAACTAGTTCACCTAAAAGTTTAAGCTGATGAGAAACGACATGCAATTCACTTATACTTCAGTACTTTTCTTCACGTGTAGACCCACTCAGACCTAAAACATGGAATAAAAATGAGCTGCAATTATTTTCTTAACGTCATGATCTTGAACTCAAGACTTTTTTACTCTGATACCGTATTGAGCTGCATGCACTAACTAATTCACCTAAAATCTTAAGTTGATGAGCAAAGACAGTGTGAGGACCCGGAATATTTAACTAGTAACACTTAACCTCCAAATGGTTCTAGCGTTACTAATTAAGCATTCTAAGCCTCGATGGACATATGCTTCCCAGAATTGCAGCATATGCACATCATCACAAAATTACACATCATTTCCATACAACATACATCACTAAGTTCAACAACGACATACATAAAGTAAAGTTATTACAAAAGAACCGACCGGCCAAATAGAACAATATACAAGAATGACAGCGGAAGCAAAAGGTGTCATAAGATGGCTAGAACAAAAATCGACCGGTTAGCCACACAACCCACAAGGCAACCGACCGGGCCGCCAAGCTAGACGCCTCGCAAGCTACCACAGCACAATTCACAGAAGTGAGGCCCCTCAAGCTCACCTTCTTCCTCTGCAACAAATACATTTAAGCAAGATAACTGAGTACACGAAGGTACTCGCAAGACTGACGTGTGGAATAGCAGACCTGTTCATAAACTACATGCAAGCTTATTTAGGTGGAGGTTGTATGTCTCATTTTGCACAAAGCCAACTTTATTTGCAATAACGTAATACATTTAAAAGCAAGTTTGCAAATCTGTTTTGTTGTCAAAATAACAGCGAAGTAAAGATACATACAAGTAACCACCTGAAAGTGATTATCCCAGTAGCCACCACAACATAGCACGAATCCCCGATTCGTACCACCCATCAAGTTTTAATTAAAAGGTTGTAGTCTAACTCTTGAAAGCTTACCCAAGTGTGTCCATAACCTAGGACGAGGCTATTCGAATAGTTTTAACCCTGCAGGGGTGTACCAATGTACTCACACTTCAGACCATCTTTAAGCCACAAAGCACACTTAGAAGGTATGCTAACACGGCTAAGTCTCTGAGGCGCTTTCCAATATTGTGCATTGACTACGAGCGCTCGTATGGATCGAATCCATACGCTTACATTGCAAGCGAAAGACAACCACCATCACGGGAAGCCTTTCGGACACTACAATGCTCCCAGCACCATCCCTCCTGCGACTCCCTGCGACCCGAAGCCAATACACGCCAAAATACTAAGTCAAGAGAGGTCTCATACCCTCTAGTGTGGTTAGCACGCACAAATTGCTCGGATAACAGGTACTCACAAGATGTTCGGTCCTTAATTGACTCGGGCACCATTCCAGTCACACCCAGAAGCACACCAATCATACCATTGTGCCCAAGTCTAAATCCTTTTGTTTTTAGGTTTTAGTTTTCATAAATAGACATAGCACAAGGTGAAAATCATAATCATAATAAGTTTTATGTGATCAAGGTTATCGACAAGTCGATAACCGCCCATTTCTACCGGAAGCTAAGTATAGCTAAGCAATTAATTCGCAACTACTAAGTGACAAGAGCTCATCCACGAACTCTAAATCACAGCAATAACCTAAGCTCACGGTAGTAGAGGATAAACATTTGCTAAGGAAATGCATCTACTAGGCCAACTAACGACACTAGTTTAACACAAAGTAGCAACGCATACATAGAAGTTGTAATCAACATAAATAGTTAAAATACTGGGATTAACATGATCAAACCGCTTGCCTTGCTGGGATTGGTCTTGCTGCAGAGGGGAGTGCTCAGGTTCAAAGTTCTCTTCGGAACCTAACGCGAAAAGGCGATAAAAATCGATAAGAACGAAGAACACCAAAAGGAACTCAACAACAAAGAACAACCAAAACCCATAAAATTTCTACAGCAGCTAGGGGCTGATTTTAGACAATTTTAGAAACAAGAATCACTTCATTAGGACTTAGTATGAAAAAGTTATGCCCTAAACAATTTCTCTCAGCCTGAAAAATCCTAATTAAATTATTTTCGGTTACTGTTCATGACGAAAATTTCTAGAATGATCTGGAACTTGAAATTTTTATGGTAGGTAGATATGGTTATCCTAACAACAGTAAAACTGAGTTTGCACAATTTGGAGTTGAAATGAATTAGTTATGATTTTTCTAAGTTCTAAAACTAGTGAATCATTAACTTCAGTGGCAAGGATCATATGAAGACCTATTCTACATTACAGTACAATCCTAGTGGGTTTTAACAAAACTTAGTTTGCTCAGTTTGGTATTACAGAGAATAAATTATGCATTTTACAAATTTTCAATGAATTTCTAAACCACTATTTTCACTAAACAAGATCATGCAGTTTCAATCATTTTCTGCTACATAACAGCACCTAAATTCATTCTCAGATTAAATTTCATACCCTAACAGAGCTACAACAACTGGAATCATTCAAAAAGAAGCTAAAATGACAAAGTTATGCACTTTTGAAATTTGAAACAATAAAAGACTTAGAAAATTCGAGCCCTCGGGAGGTCCAATTGAACTGAAAGACAAAGGAGAGGTCGTGGGCCATCGATCCCTCATCGCACGGCCACAGACCTCGAAACACAGAGCACAGAAGACCTCCTCCCGCACAGGGGAGGTCTGGACCATTGAGATCTGATCCAACGACCACGACCAGTGCATGCACAGCGCACGCAAAGGAGGTCCTCGCGCCTTACGGAGGTCGTGACCGTCAGATTAAGATCTGGCGGTCCCGAGCACTAGGGGAGGTCCTAAGGCTAATCCTACGGAGGGAGGTCTGGACGGCTAAGATCTCACGGAGGAGTCTTCGACGGTCTAGATCTCCAGAGGGAGGTCTTTAACGGACACGATCAAGCGAGGGAGGTCCAGCCCGTTAGATCTAAATCTCACGGTTGAGACCTGAGGAGGAGGTCCTAAAGCTACGGATCTAAAGGAGGAGGTCCTAGACAGTCAAGATCTCCAGGGGGAGGTCTTGATCGGCTGGGATTAACACGAGGAGGTCTTGGATGGTCAAGATCTACTCGGGGAGATCCTAAGCGATAGGGTTTTAATCGGAGGAGATCTGGACGGCTCAGATTAGGCCTAGGGAGGTCCTGAACGGTTCAGATCGACGCGGAGAGATGTCCTGAGACTAAGGATTTTACAAAGGAGATCTAACGCTCAGATCTAAATCCGGGGAGGTCGTGAACGGCTAGGATTGCGCCTAAGAGGTCCTGAGCGGGGTTTTCTTTGTAAACGACCAGGGGTGGCTTTTTACCAAGAGAACCCTAAGGGTGGTCTTTAGGGTGATCTTTGCAAAATGACCAAGGGGAGGTCTTTTTGCAAAGAGGACCTCGGTGGAGGTCCAGGGGTGGTCTTTAACAAAGAGGACCTCAAGGAGGTCTTTTGCCAAGAGGACCCCAAGGCGGAGGGTGATCCTAACGGCTGGGATTTAACCTACGGTGGTCTTAAACGGCTAGGATCAAAACAAAAAGGGAGGTCCTGGCGCTAGGTTTTAACAGAGAGGGATCCTACGACCAAGAGCTAATCTGAGGAGGTCTTCAACGGCCAAGATTAACTCTAGGAGGTCCTAAGACTTAGAGTTTTCACAGATAACGCTCCACGGCACAGATCTGATCCTGGGGTGCTCTTTAAACGGCTACGATTACACTAGGAGGTCGGGGCTTAGAGGGCACGCGCACACTGCCGACAAGACAACAATAAAGGACAACCTCGGACAACCTTTAATACCAATCATTGGGCTACGGGGCCTGTCCGAAAATGACACGGCCAAACACCCGGGTCAAAGAGGAGCTCACCGCCGGCGACGTGGACCACGCCGGCGGGAACCAAGGGCACCCCTAAGCTCATAAAAGCACCGCGGACCTACTGGGCTAACTCTCAACGGCGGCGACGGCTCAGAACGCCGGCGAGCCGGAGATGGTGGTAATTAGGTTTTCGGCAAAACCGACAACACTAAAAGGCTTGCTACGCTCTAATCTAGCTAAACCTTGAGCTCTAAAGGACTAAAGAGGACTCACCAGGGCCAAGGTGAGGTCCAGAGGAGCTCAGAGGAGAGGTTGATGCCGAAGGAGGTGCTCCAGTGACCAAGCTCGCCGGAGACGAAGAAGAAAGCAGGGACGGCCTTGAAGAACAGGTCCCCACAATACTTCCCCTAAAACCAATCGATTTGGTTAAGAAAAGATGCCCGAGGTGGAATAATTGAACAAATTGGAAACCAAGTTGGCAATTAAACCGCAGGAGCTCGGGTGATCTTGAAGAACTTCAAAAACCGACAATGAGGTGTTCTTGAAGTTTGGTGGAGGGAGAGAAAGACTAAAGGAGACAGGGAGGAGCTCGGGGTCTTATGTAGACAAAAGAGCAAAGCCATGGGCAGAGCAAGCTTCGGGTGCACACACCCTGCCATGGACTTGCTAGATGTGACAAGAGCTGGTAGGGGCTGACTTCTTTTAGGGCAAAAGGTCTGACACATTAAATGTGTGGTAGAAAGAGATGTTGGGAAGGACCAAAAAGTGACAGGCCACTGCTCCCAACCGCTCTGACACTGACACCGGCACAGGGGCTCGCAAACCATGATGACCAAACCTCGGGGAGGTCGTGGAGAAGAAAAACAGGGCTGAGGGAGATCCTGGACGTCCCTGATGCACTTGGGGAGATCCTGGACGTCCATGATCTCCCGAGGCAGAGGAGGTCTTAGCGGAGAGGAGGTCCTGGGGAGGTCGTGAATGCAGGATGGAGATCCAGTGGCCTGGACCACCCCGAGGAGCCGAGATCGAGAGGGAGGTGCAGGGCGGATGAGAATCCAACGGCCCAGACGCGCACGCGCGAGAAGGTGCCGGACGGCTGGCGACTTGACTCGAGCGAGTCAAATGACTGGGTCGGACTCGGGTCTGACTCGAGCCCGAGTCTGACTCAACCCTAATTTTGGGTTTCAAACCGAGCTGAAGTTTGGGAATTTGCTTGAGGTAGCAAACTCACTCCAAAAATTATGCAATTTTTACAGGAGCTTGCTAGCTGAGTTATTGACCTTGTATAAAATTTCCAGAGGTTTTTGTGCTATACATTTTTCTCCAAAAATTCCACAAGGTGCTGGTCCCCAGTTTGACCAGAATTTGAGTAGGTTTGACTGACCTCCAAAAGTATTCAAACAATTTCTAAAAATTGTGAAATTTTTCAGAGGGGTCACATACCAACCCAAGAATTTAGGAAAAAATATTTCCAGGAGATTATCACAAGATGGAACAAGAATATTTTTGAAGGATCAAGATTTGGATCAAAGACTTGTGACTATGTATTTCCATAACTCTTGTACAATAATTGTTTAGTATATACAGGAAATACATGATGTAAGAAAAAGTTTTAATTTCTATTCATTTTCTTACATTTGAAACACAAGCTCAAAATTGAGATGTTACAGACAGACAATTTACTTATACTTCAACCAGAACAATTCCTTTATGTTTGTTTCGAAGTTCTCTATTCTAGAGGGAAGCTCGTACGACAGCCATCGCGGCATGATAAGTAATACTTTATCTTGCTAACTAAACAGGTACCCTAGGTGACAAACAAGTTGGCTCCAGGTAAAGAACCGTGCATGCACGGTACTGTAGCTCCATGAGTTGAGCGGGTTGTTCAACGCGTTTAAAACCGGTTTTGTACATCCCTGGTAGGCCGTGCACAAGGTGGATTCAGGATCACAATCCACATGTACACACATCCCTTATAAATTCGTTCATGCTTATGAATAGTCTTGTCAACCAACTGCATCCTCTCTCTCTGAAAAGGAAGATCTTTGCGCCTCACGCTCCGCCACCGCGGTACGAAACACCGCCGCCGTGCACAGCACCGGCGCTCTCGCCTGTGCCTGGACCGGACTTGCCACCGGGCAGAAAGAAGAGCGACGGCACAGCGGTCCACGAGTTGCCAACTGCCAAGCAACCTTTGTTTCGACTTTCGAGTCTTCGACCAAATCCGTGGGCGCCCAAAGCCTTTTACTCTTTCTCGAGTTTCATTGTCTTCCTCCTCGGGAATTTGATCGAGGGTTTGCTCAAAATATTCCATTGGAATGGCGAGTTCGAGAGTTGTATCGGGCTCGACTCGATAAACTAGGCATATCTTTCATCGGAAAAATATCCTCAAAGAAAGTAGCATCTCTGGACTCCATAATTGTGCCGACATGCACGTCAGTACTCAGATTTCACCAC
Organism: Ampelocalamus luodianensis; assembly: GCA_036346255.1. Lineage (NCBI taxonomy): Eukaryota > Viridiplantae > Streptophyta > Magnoliopsida > Poales > Poaceae > Ampelocalamus > Ampelocalamus luodianensis. The sequence continues at coordinate 22,848,940 of CM070628.1, read as the reverse complement.
TAAAAATCTATATCCAACGCTATGGTGAGCATAGCCTAAAAGAGCGCAATCCACGGTTTTTGGTCCAAGCTTACGCTTTTGGAAATTGGCACGTTGACTTTTGCCAAACAACCCCAAGTGCGCAAGTATGAAAGTGATAGTCTTTTCTTCTCCCATTGTTCAAATGGAGTTATCTCTTTATTCTTTGTGGGAACCCTATTTAGGACATGACATGAAGTCAATATAGCCTCCCCACCATGCCTTGGAAAGACCGATGTATCTAACATGGCGTTAACCAAATCGGTTAGAGTACGGTTCTTTCTTTCGGCAATCCCATTTGGTGGGGTGAATAGGGGCGTCCTCTCATGGATTATACCATGTTCCTCACGAATAAATTGAACTCATTAGAAAAGTACTCGCGCCACGATCGGACCTAACCCTTTTGATTTTCTTTTCAAGTTGGTTCTCGACACGCCTTATAGATTTTAAAGTAGTGAAAAGCTTCATCTTTAGTTTTTAAAAGATACACATAGCAGAACCTAGTGGAATCATCAATCAAAGTCATGAAATATCTCTTACCACCTTTTGTCAACACACCATTCATCTCACAGGATCTGAATGTATGAGTTCTAATGGTGCCAAGTTTCTTACCTCAGCGGCCTTGTGAGGCTTACGAGGTTGCTTTGATTGCACACAAACTTGACATTTAGAACCTTTGGCAAGGGTGAATTTGGGATTAACTCTAAAGCGGCTAACGCGTCATGCAACCAAAATTTATGTGACAAAGTCGTGAATGCCAAATAGTAGTCTCATTACCACTGAAAATATGATTCACAACATTATTACACAAATCCGAAGAGATAGAGCGGAACAAGCCTCCGACACATAGCCTTTACCAACAAATTGTCCACATTTGGACATTACAAATTTATTGGACTCAAATACGGTCTAAAGCCATCTCTACATAGAAGAGATCCGCTCACGAGATTCTTGTTGATGGATGGCACATGATGCACGTTCTTGATTGCACAATCTTTCGAAGTAAACTTGGATCGATGGCATGTGACCGTTCTCCATTAGACGGTGAATCAGTGACACGTAAGAAGAAAACAATGAAATATCGGCACACACATGTATATTAGCACCGATGTCTATCCACCAATCGGTAGATTGACATACGGAAAAAGCGATGGAGTAAATTACCATACCACAAGTTCCGTCTCGGTGGTACCAACAACAACATTGGCGGACTTGGAATTACGCCTTGCGATTCTTCACACCCTTGCGTTGTTGCAATCCTTGGCCCGTGGATTCAGGATCACAATCCACATGTACACACATCCCTTATAAATTCGTTCATGCTTATGAATAGTCTTGTCAACCAACTGCATCCTCTCTCTCTGAAAAGGAAGATCTTTGCGCCTCACGCTCCGCCACCGCGGTACGAAACACCGCCGCCGTGCACAGCACCGGCGCTCTCGCCTGTGCCTGGACCGGACTTGCCACCGGGCAGAAAGAAGAGCGACGGCACAGCGGTCCACGAGTTGCCAACTGCCAAGCAACCTTTGTTTCGACTTTCGAGTCTTCGACCAAATCCGTGGGCGCCCAAAGCCGAAACGGCGACGTGGGTGGGGTACCTGTCTCGGCTTAGTGGTTGGATCACCACACGCGGACCACGTATCTCCAGCACCTGTCCTTTCCTTCAGAGATTAGTGATGCACGCGCGGATGCCCACATGAGACGCATGGTTCGAACGATGGCAACGGCACACGCGGCACACACATGGTGCGCGGCGTTCAATCAGAAACCAGCAGTGCACGTGGCTGGCCGAAAACAGCGACGGTTCGGGACGCTCGTGCGAAACGTTTCATCAGAATCGAGGGCTAGAACCACCTATCGCATCTCCATGCCAACGATCTGATCTAATTTCAGTCTCGTAATTGTACAAGTCTGAACTAAAGGAGGCAGAGGATCAAAATCAGGTCATTAAAAGATAATAATCTTGTCTTACTTGATTTGTTTTTCTTTTCTTTTTTGTACGGTTGCAAAGATTACATGGTACGACTTGCTGCACTGCGATCCGTGCTCCAAGTCCAGGAGGACTCTGTCACTGGTATGCTATATGTGAGTCTAATGAGTAATGACAAAAATGGCGAATATGATTGAACATTTGAACCCATCACTCCGACAAAAATGCTTTCGCCCATCACTCAGGGTCTGTTCATGAGGTGCACGGCTAACAGCTGCGATCGGATCCTATTTCGCCCGTGTCTTTTCCCGAGCAGAACATACCTGGCAATTATGCACTCGTACAGCAGTACTCGCGTCCAATTAACTTGCATTTCTTTTGTCCGGTCCTGACATTTACGACAGAAGATCGAAATCCTCCAAAAGTCAATATTAGTCGCTCTTTAAATCCGATTTCATGACAACTCGCTTCACGATGGGCTGAAACTAATGGATTTCTGCTACTAAAGTTTGCGCGAGAAACCCTAGCCGTATATGCAGGGCTAGCAAGCTATCCAGTCCATCCAAACCACGTCAGATAGCAATTCCCAGTGCCCCTGTTGTTGGGATACAAGTGGACTATATTAGCGCACAATTCAAAATTCTACCGCGTAAACTGGAAAGTCAATGCGAGTAAGAGATCATAGATTGTTATCACTAGACGCGCAGTGTAGTGAAAAAAAAGAATTAGAGTAGCATGGTTCAACGTCGTGTGCGTCGGTCGATGTAGTGGACATAGTCGATCATTCAACGTTCTTGGCTACCGATCGGCTCCTCCAGTAGCCTCTCGTGCTCCCTTCGTAAATCGTGGATCATCCTTGATCAGTGCAGCAGCGATCACAGCAACACTTCTATAGTATCCACACGTCTAAGGGTGGAACGTCATGCGCCGATGTGCTAGTACCAGCATGCACAGTGGGACCTTTGGGGAGGTGGTGACTAGGGTTTCGTGGGTAGTGCAACTCATGATCTCAACAACCCCATGCCTCCCCTTATAAAGAGCCTATAACGGATCCAATCAGAATCAGTTTGTTCCAACCCGTTAATTGTGTGACCCTATAGGTTTATACGTAATCGGCCGTCACCCGAAAACTCATTTCTGGTCACTAATTGATAATGATTCCTAGCAGGATATAGCGACTCTCGAATATACATAAAGAACAAATCGGACGAACCTTATGTAATATGATCTATGACCAGGTACTTATCACCCACAACCAGTTTGTAACTCCTTACGACCAGTTCACATCTAGTTACGACCAATTCGTAACACCTTACGACTAGTTCATCGACCAGTTTGTGATCATGTACGACCAAATCACGACCTGTCTGTTTCCCCATATGACCAATTCGTATCTGATCAGACTAAACGACCTTCTTGTGTATTCTCTTTTTGTCTCACGATATTTTATCAAACTTCAGGTGAGATATATGTCATCCATGGATTGTTCAATCTTTTCTTGATCTAGTGACAGATAACTTTGTGTGGTCAACTCTTTGACCACTTGTGACACGGCCATGCACTTCCTTTATCCGACCATATTAAAGGGCCCAGATATTTCTTTTGTTATGCTAGGAGGGGCAAATTCCATCACATCCCTCCGTATGTTTCATAGTATACCCGAAAGCTACCTTTATAACTACCCAGTTACGGAGTAGTGTTTTGTAATCCCTAAATGTACTGTTACACATGTACGAAACCATGCTGATCTCAGGTCTAAGGATTATACATCATCATTGCTTGAGACCAACTGATGACACATGAAAATATAACAATCTCAATAGTATCTCAAGGTAGGTCAATCCAAAATTATGTTCTCTAACATGTGCTCACACTATTGATTCGATATCCCCCATATCTATGACTGGTAAGATATGGTCATCAATCAATACTTGTGTTAGTCTATAAGTCACTCGTGAGCCGACCAGTGACATCCGACTACGGATCCTTTTAGAATTATATCATACAACAAATAAAGAGTTTCACCAACAAGTCACATAATTGTTAATCTTTATAAATGATAATCCATCTAAGTGACATAATAATATTTATTTTATAACTCATAAATATAGATGTGATACAATCATATCCATGATTGCCTCTTAGTGTATATCACTAACACTTGTCCTAAGAGCATCCATAGTGTTTAGAGGTTGCATAGCCTTTTAGCCTAGCATAATTTTCTACAGTGTATAGACGTCATTACTTCCTCTAAGATGGGCCCACAGCTATAACAAAAAACAAGAAAATTCCTCACTCCAACAGTCCAATTGTCATCCATCCTATCCACGTTGTCCTATTGTTCCTACTCCAAGCCCCTGCTACGTGCAATTCGACGTCGTCCTTCCGCAACGCCCAAATCGTCGACGCTCGTGGTGGTGGTCAGAGAGGCAAGCGGTGACAAAGTCAGGCGAGGAGTTCGACATCGGTGGCGGCAACGACGCCAAGGACTCCACTAGATGTACACGGGCCACAAGCTCTATACTCCACCTAGATCTACAATAGCGTAGAGAGGTCTGGGGCAAAGGTGAAAGCGCCAACGATGTAGGAGGAGTTGAGTGGACTCTGGCAGGCGCGGGTGGAATCAAGCGGCGGTGGTGGTGGCAACGCAGGTGAAATCGAGCGATAGTGGGTTAGCGATGCTGTAGCAGAGGTCATGCTTTCTTGTAGTGAGCTAGCGTGGGGCCCTCCAACGAAGGGGAAGGCAGAGGATGGAGCCTTGCTTCTCCAACCAGAGTTGACCATCTGGTGGCATCTCAGGCGGACCCGAGCGACAAAAGAGGTGTAGGTTGTGCCCACGATTGGCGATGGAGCTCTTGGCGACGAGGTCACGCTTTCTAGATCTAGCCGTGATAAAGAGAGCTTCGACGACAATGAAGACTCTCGAAGCGATGATGGAGAAGACCATGACATTTCCGCACCATCCGATAGCAGCGATTGTTTCTCTCTCCCCCCCTTCCTTCAATTTTTTATTCCATAGTAGCTGCCTCCAGAGCTAGGCTCTACCAAATCTTCACGGGCTGCGAGCTCACTACTCCACCTAGATCTACATAGCCTTGCGGCTCCCGATGGTGGAGACTAGCATAGGGCAATCTGCGCCAAAGGCGAAAGCGCTGACATTGCAGGCGGAGTCGAGCGGACTCCAACGGGCATGGGTGGAATTAAGCGGCAGTGGCGGTGGCAACATAGGTGAAATCGAGCAATTATGGGTCAACGACGCCGTAACAGAGGCCGCGCTTTCTGGCAGTCAGCTGGTGTGGGGCCCCTCCAGCAAAGGGGGAAGGCAGAGGATATAGCCTTGCTTCTCCAACTAGGTTCGACCATCTGGTGATGCCTCAGGTGGACCCTAGTGGTGGCACTGTTGCAGGTGGCCCCCACGATAGGCAGTGAAGCTCTAGGTCAGCGAGGTCATGCTTTCTGGATCTGGCAGCGGTAAAGAGAGCATCGACAACAATGAAGGCTCCCGAAGCGGCGACAGAGAAGACCACAACTTTCGCGCACCATCCAACGGCACCGACGGTTTCTCTAGAGCTAGAGACAGCCTCCATTACTTGGGTCGCCTCCTAGCCTCCCACAGTTGTTGGCGTCGCATCCAAGCCCCCTTCTCTCTCTCCTTTTAGAGGCCAAAAAAAGACTACACTTTGGATGCTATAAGGCAGTGGCTAGTCCATGGAAGGCTCCCCTAGAACTAGAAGCCACTGAGGATGGTGAGAACATCTCTTACAGCACTACAGCTCCATCCAAAGTGCAAGCTTTTATTAAATCCATGGATTTTGTTAGACTTAACCTTGTTGTCTAAAGTTTAGTTTAGTTTTCTATTTAGGTCTATGTTGGATCGCAATTAGGAAAGCGATTCCACGCCAGTCTGTAATCAGCTTCAGTTTTGTCTGTCTGTTTTCGCAATGGATATTGTAGCTAGTCTAGCTCATGTCATTTTTCAGGTTTCAAAGTCTCTGAGGTTCGGAGTTAAGAAACCAAATTCGTAACCTATTTGTAACTCGTTTTGATATTTATATAAGAAAACAGAAAAGTTGTATTGATAGATACGGCTCAAATTGAAACAAAGTTTTCATTGTCCCTATTTTTTGTTTTCGTTTGACAACGTTATGAAGTCTCAGAGAAGTGTTTCTTCATAAGTTCTTTAGAGAAAATATCGAGTTTGTTTGTGTTTTGGTTTCAGGTTTCATTCCAACACTTGGTATCAGAGCCTAGGCTTCGTTGGTGATGGCAGGAGACCAATCACCAAAGAAGGAAACGCAAACACAAACTCTAAAGATTGGTGTGGAACCAGCGGCGTTTGGAAAACCACTGCCGAGGGGAATTGGAGTGTTGATCCAGCACCCAATGTTGAACGACACCAAATATGGCTTATGGGCCGTAAATATGAGGATTATCTTGCGATCTCTTGGAGTGTGGACAGCGATCGAGGGTGATGCACTGGTCGACGAGGAGAAAGATCAGGGCACTCTGGCCGCTATTTCCCAAGCAGTACCAGATAATGTGATGTTGGCGATAGTTGACAAACACACAACAAAAGCGGCATAGGAAGCAATCCAAGAGAAGCGTGTTGGTGAAGATAGAGGTAAAAAGACAAGGGCTTTGACGTTGAAATGAGGATTTGATCGAATGATCATGGCAGAAACCGAAAACATCAATGGTTTTTCACAAAAACTGATAAGTACAGCAAGAAATATGTTCTCTCGGCATTGACCTAAAGGAGAGCGCCGTTGTAGAGAAGTTATTCAGTGTAGTCCCAGACAAGTTTCTTCCGATTGTTGGTATAATTGAACAGTGGGGAGATGTGTCAATATATAATGTCGTTGTCTGAAGCAATCGGACGACTTATAGCATTTGAGAAGAACCTAAGAGGGAGACACACTGAAAGAAACGAAGGAGGCAAAGAGCAATTGATGCTTACACGCGGTCAGTGGGAGTCATTGGTAGCGAAAGAAAAAAGGAACTCTGAAGGTGCTGGCAGGGGCACGAATAGAGGCGCTTGGCATGGCAGAGGCCGATGGCGTAGTTGAGGTTACAATGGTGGACGAGTCGAAGACACTGACAAAAAGCCATACAAGAAAACTGATAAATCAACGATTAAGTGTTTTAATTGTGACATATTTGGTCATTATGCCTCTGAGTGCCGGCAGCAAGAAGGGAGTGAACAAATTTTGTGCAAAAGCAAGGCGATGAAGAACCCGCCCTGCTCATGATCAAGACTAGTGAAGTCGTACAGATGACCAAAACGACAACAAGAAAGGTCATGTTACATGAAGAGAAAGTCTAGCCCAATCTTGGTCTAGACAATGGGAAATTCATTAGCTCTTGGTATTTGGATGCTAAAGCTAGTAATCACATGACTGGTGTGAAGAAAATGTTTGCGAAGCTAGATGAAACGGTAACAGGGACTGTCAAATTTGGGGATAATTCAGTAGTTGAAATATGTGGAAGAAGAACTGTTATGTTCCAATGCAGGACTCAAGAACACAAAATACTCACAAATGTGTATTACATACTGAAGCCTGGGTAATATTGTGAGTCTTGGGCAACTCGATGAGGTTGGGTGCAAGATCATAGTTGAAGATGGAAGTCTGTCAATCTATGACTGTGATCGGGTCTTGCTGGCAAAAGTGCAAAGATCAAGTGAAAGATTGTATTCACTGAATCTTCACCTAACAGATCCTATGTGTCTACTGACAAAGAAAACTAGTCAAGCCTGGCGGTGGCATGCAAGGTTTGGACATCTTAATTTTTGTTCATTATGGAATTTATCTCGATTAAAGATAGTAGAAGGTCTACCAAAAATCAATCAAACTGAGCAAATCTGTAAAGGGTGTCTTGTCAGAAAACAACATAGGAAATCATTTCCGACGACATCAATGTATCGGGCAGAGGACTTGCTCGAGCTAACACATGGAGATTTATGTGGACAAATCACCCTGAAAACACCAGCAGGTAACAACTATTTGTTGTTGATTGTTGATGACTACTCTAGATATATATGGCTACGGCTCATCAAGACTAAAGATCAGGCTTTTATGCTTTCAAAGTAATCAAAACAAGTGGTGAAGTCGAAAGTCAGCATGTGATGAGAGCATTCAAAACAGATCGAGGAGGGGAATTCAGGTCTAAAGATTTTGTGGATTTTTGCGAAGAACAAGGAGTGAAAAGACTTCTTATGGCACCTTATTCGCCCCAACAAAATGGTATTGTTGAAAGAATAAATCAAACTATGGTGGAAATGGCTCGTAGTTTGCTTAAGAGTATGAGTGTGCTGGCAAGATTTTAGGGACAAGCAGTAACGACGGTTGTATATTTACTGAATCGATCACATATGAAGAGTTTGGATCGTAAAACTCCATATGAGGTATGGCACAATAAAAAACCGAGTGTACATCATTTGCGCACTTTCGATTGTTTAGTTCATGTAAAAGATGTGCATCCTCATGCGAAGAAGATGGATGATCGAATTATCCCCGTGGTTTTTATCGAGTATGAACTAGGAACAAAGGCATTGATGTTATGACCCTAAAAGTGATAGGTTGCATATTAGTCGGGATGTGATCTTTGAAGAAGACAAATGCTAGGATTGGTCTACTGATAGTGTTCAAGAAAATGCATTGATAAGTGATAAGGATACCTTCAATGTATATTACGAGCTTGAAACACGCAAAGATGCAGACATTGAACCAGGAAGTGCTGTGGCGGGAGAGGAAACTTCAGAGCCAACAAAATCCTATTGATAGTTCGCCTACTCCGTTGTCGGAAATTGGAACACCGATAGAACACACAATGGAAGTAACAGACCCCGATGTCTCAACAAAAGGTCCATTACGTTTCGAGCGTTGAGAGATATTTATGAAGCCACTGAGCCTATCGAGATGCAATATGCAGGGCTATGTTTGTTAGCTCTGGAAAACCGACGAGTTATGAGGAAGTGGTGAAAGAAAAGTGCTGGAGGATTGTAATGCAAGAATAGATGAACTCGATTCAGGAAAATCAAACCTGGTGGATTGGCCTGCTGATAGAAAGCTGATCGGTTTAAAATGGGTATTCGAGGTGAAGAAGGACAACAAAGGCAATATTTTCAAATACAAAGCACACTTGGTAGCCAAAGGGTATTCTCAACATCAGGGGGTGGATTTCAACGAAATTTTTGCACCTGTTGCAAGGTTGGAAACTGCCAGGTTGCTTATTGCAATGGCAGCACATGGTGGGTGGGAGATTCACCACATGGATGTAAAATCAGCTTTTCTCAATGGGGAATTAGCTGAGGAAGTTTATGTACATCAATCTCCTGGATATATTGTGGAAGGAAAGGAGAATATGGTATTACGGCTCAAGAAGGCTTTGTATGGACTTAGACAAGCACCTCGAGCTTAGAATTATAAATTGGATCAAACCTTGGTGTATTTAGGTTTCGAAAGAAGTGATTTTGAACATGTTGTTTACATGAGAGAAAAAGGTAATACTTTTCTTTTGGTTGGAGTATATGTAGATGACTTGATCATCACTGATCAAATGTCAAAGACATATTAGAATTCAAGAATCAGATGAAGAGGTTATTTAGTATGAGTGATCTTGGACTTGAGCTATTATCTAGGCATTGAGGTGAAACAATCAACTAGAATTATCACCTTGTGTCAAAGTGGATATGCTGGAAAATTGCTAGCATTGTCAGGTATGACAGACTGCAATTCTTGTTAGACGCTAATAGAGAGTTGTCTAAAATTGAGTAAGAAGGGTGGTTGTTCTCCGGTAAATTAGACTGAATATCGAAGTTTAGTTGGAAGCTTACGATGTTTAGTAAATACAAGACCAAACATTGCGTTTTTGGTTGGGATAGTGAGTTGATTTATAGAAGCACTGACAACTGAACATCTAGCAGCCGTAAAACATATATTGAGATATGTGAGTTGCACAAAAGGTTTTGGATGCTTCTATGAAAGGTGTGATGATCCAGAACCGAAGATTGTTGGTTATTGTGATAGTGATCTGGGAGGAGACATCGATGATCGAAAAAGTACCACTAGAATGGGTTTTTATTTTGGACAAAACTTGATCACTTGGGGATCTCAAAAACAGAAAATTGTGGCTTTGTCTTCATGTGAAGAGTATATTGCAGCAGCAACAGCAGCTTGTCAAGGTGTTTGGTTGAGTCGTCTCATTGGGGATTTGAAGAAGCAAACACCGGATAAAGTCAGATTGATGATAGATAACAAATCTGCAATTGCACTTTGCAAAAATCTGGTTTATCACAACCGGAGCAAACATATTAAATACAAGGTACCATTTTCTTTGTGATTGTGTTGAAAATGGAACAATTAAAGTGGAGCATATCGGCACTGAAGATCAACGAGCTGCCATTCTCACAAAAGTGTTAGGTCGTGTGAAATTTGTTGAGATGAGAGAAAGATTGGGAGTCAGAGATGTAAAATTAGACCAACAAGTTTAGGGGGGTGATTTGTTAGGCTTAATCTTGTTGTCTAAAGTTTAGTTTTGTTTTCTGTTTAGGTTTGTGTTGGATTGCAATTAGAAAAGCGATTCCGAGTCAGACTGTAATCAGCTTCAATTTTGTCTGTCCGTTTTCACGACGGATACTGTAGCTAGTCTAGCTCTTGTCATTTTTTGGGTTTCAGAGTCTTTGCAGGTTCGGAGTTAAGAGACCGAATCCGTAACTTATTTGCAATTCATTTTGATGTTTATATAAGAAAATAGAAAAGTCGTATTGGTAGATACGACGCAAATTGAAACAAAGTTTTCATTGTCTCTGTTTTCTGTTTCCATTCGACAAACGTTCTGAAGTTTCAGAGAAGTGTTTCTTGAGAAGTTCTTCAGAGCAAACATCGAGTGCGTTTGTGTTTGGGTTTCAGGTTTCGTTCCAACAGAGTCAAGACATGAAAGACATTTAGATAAGCACATACAGTAGCGCCGAAGTGAGACGACCAGCTCTCGACTTAATTAGGAAGCAACTTACGACCCTAACTGATCTTATCATCTTAGGCTTAGCTTTCTGATAAGGCTATAGAGAACTACATATATATCCTTATGTTACTTGTCAAGATTGCTATCCTATATATCGAGATGCGGAAGTGAGAGTGTACAGATGCATGTATGCGTTCTTTGAGTGGAGAAATCAGATATGCTAGGACAAAAGAGGTGGGTGCTTATCTCAAAGCATCCTAATGGAAGAAGAAACTGGTGTTTGTATCTTGTGATGGTCCATGCTTGCTGCTCTGTTGGCTGATGCAGAAAAGAACAGCAGGTCCGCAGCCATCGCTTGTCGGTGGTGTGTGGCCGTTGTTTTTGTTGCCTTCTTTCCATTGCTGCATGACACGCACACAGGGCGGATAGGTAATGGGTTGTGCCCTGACCTAGACCCAATACAGGTCCAAATAAAACAAAGAAAGCATGGCCTGGGCCTGGGCCAAGTACTCCGTTCATTTAGATTTCTTTGTTCATAGTTTAATGCCCGTGCTTTGTTACGGATTTAAAAAAATTATAGTCACAACATATAGAATCCGGCGTCTTGATCTAAAGTATCATGGGTGTTCAACTGAACACCCATTAAGTAGTTCACCCATTAAGTATTACATATATAATGAAGAGGGCAACCCTCTTAGGTTCACGGGTGTTCAACTGAATTGAACACCCATTAATTTTTGCAAAAAAAAAAAAATTACAGTATAGTATGTGTATTACATATATAATAAAATATACTTTTAATTTTGCCAACCAGACCACAACTTCCTCTCAGCTCATCAAAGACATGCCAAAGAGGGTGGGGAGGACGGACGACCACCAACTCCAATTTTTAAATAATAGAGATAGCTTGACATCCTTGAACCGCTTTCCTCATCCCTTATCTTTACTGCCATAAAAGAATGACTTGGATGTGATGGTGAGTCTACCATCTCTCTCCCTATCTCTTGAGTTTATAGGATCTTTTGTAGTTAGATGCATATGTTACTATAAGGATCTTCTGCGGACAATTAGATTATCTACACATATAGTTTGTAATAAGACTCTTCATGGCTTATTGATCAGATGCAAATTATGTATGTAACTTTTAGATGCAGAGATAATTACCTTATGCATATTTGTTTTCGAGTTTAGAATGTATATATGTTTATTTGTGATCCGTTACAACACACGGGCACTCGCTATTTTATTGTTCAATTCTTTCTATTTAGTTGACATTATTTGGCTGTCCATCATGATCATCGCATGGCAGATCCTGTAGAGACTTAGATTTGTTTGTTTTGGGTTCACTTCCTGTGTGTTGTCTTGTGTGATGTTTCAAGTTAGGGGGTGAGTAGCACTGAGTGGTTTTCCATAGATTTTTTTCTGTTTTAATTCTTTTTAGTTATGTTGTAGACTTGTCAATTATGTGGATTTTTTTTTGGAAATTTGTACATTTTGTGTTGATATGCTATTCCTGAACAATTTCTTCCTAAGAACTCAGTACTCACCACTATCAAATTGAGAGAGAAATGTGTTGTTTCAGAAATCTCTGAACTTTAGAAGAAAATGGTTTACACAAAATGGTTTACACACTTTCTGTTAAAACAAATGGTTTGCACACATTTTAACTAGAGGAACAAAAATTAGGTTCAAGTGAGGGATCTTGAATAAGTAAGACACACTAAGGTGTCAGTATACAGAATCCACCTGGGGAGAGATAGAAACCGTTGATCCGTCTCGATCGCGCCGACGGACGGCGGCGATGCTCCGGTATCTCTCCGCTCTCCAGCCTACCAACTTTCCATCTGGGCGGCGAATCGAGAAAGGAAAGTAGTTTACCTGGATAGCTGCGCTCACCTGCATTTGTTTCCTCTTTCGGTCTTAGTCCTGCACTACAAAGCTGGCCCAGCGGCGCGCAGTCAAGCCCAAGTGCTAGGCATTCCCGAGCAAAAACCCTAGCAGAGCAGCCGCGCGCTGCCATCCCATGTCGCTCCCGATGGCCATGTCGTCCAGGCAATTCCAGCCGCTGTCGATCGTCGTGTGTGTGCGTCACTTTTTTGTCGCAATTTTTTTTTAAGAATAGTGTGTGTTCCACAGTTGTTAAAATGAACACAAGTTCGCGGCATGTGCTAATGAGTAGTAGAAGCTCAAAGTTTGTGCTATTCTCTAATTGTTGATCGATGTACATTTACAAATGGGAAATGATACTGCCTGTGCGTCCGACGCACCGGACGCCAAGCTCAAAGTTTGTGCTATCCTCTGATTGTTGATCCGTGGCAAATCCAGACTAAAAAAGGAGAGTGGCCTGAAGGTCTCGACTAAACTAATTTGTAACAAACATAATCTTGTATTCTTGTGCAATCAAATTCATACATGAATAAAAGCAAAGCAAAAAAAGAGAAATATAATGAAGGTACCTCGCTAATAGAAAGTGCATCCCAAAACATGTAAATATGGTTCTAGTGGGTAACAATTTGTATATCAAAATTAGTGATACAATAGCAAATTGTACTTAAATGATCATGAACATTCAAAATAAAAAAACCATATCACTAAGACGCTAGCTTGAATCGTGACTTTCACGAGGCAAATTCATTCTGTGAGATTTCATGCCTTGGAAGGATCTTATGATTCTATCATCATCAATAGATCTAAATATGTCTCGCTCGGTGTAGTATACCATCAAATCATTCAACCACTCATCTGATACCTTGTTGCGCAAATCTGTTTTGATAATACTCATTGCCAAAAATATTCTCTCAACAGATGCGGTTGCCACTGACGGTTGCCACTGAAAGGATCAATGTCAACTTGATGAGGCGATATAACAATGAAAAAGTTCTATCTTTTTTTGTTTCAACCATCAATTGAGCAAGTTTTAAAATATCATGAATTGTTTGTTGGAGGAGTACTCCTTGAATTGCTTGTGAAATAATTACGCAAAGTTTGTTTCTCCATTGTTTTGCAAACCTACAAATTAATTGCTAATTGAGTATATATATATATACCACCACAATACCACACTATATCAATTATCAACTTTACTAGTTACTAACAAATTGAGTAATTGAGTAACAAGTATATAGTATATACCACCACAGTACCACACTATATAAATAATCAAACTTACTAGTTACTAACAAATAGAGTAATTAACAAGTATATAGTATATACCACCACACTGTATCAGCAGTTCGGGACTTCGGTCTTAGGGGCTTTGGGCCGTTCGGCACTTCCCCAAATCGCCTCGCCTCCCATGCAGTGACCTCTCACGCCCCAGCAGAGCAGATCAGGCGTCGGCGCATCGCCTCCTCAATGGCTCCCGGGCGGCGTCCCTTGGCCAATCAGCATCCTCAGCGTCGGCGGTCGGCCCGCCCCTCGCCTCCTCCGGGCTCCCCCCCTTCCTCACGCTCACGCACGCGGCTCAGCGGCTGCCTCCTCCTCCTCCGGGCTCCCATGCGGGCACACGGTCACGCCCAGCTACCGTCGGCGACACGGCGTTGCGGTGGCTCCCCGTCGGCGCCCCAGCTCCCTCTGGCTGCCCGCTGTCCTCAGGTTAGGTGCACCGTGTGCTTCTCCTCGCTCAGTCGCTCGGTTGATTGGGGTAATGGGGAATGGATTGGGGATTTGGCGATTTGGGGAATTTGGGGGAAGGAGTGCTTCACTGCCGTGTGGGACCTGACCGGTGGGGAACTGGGGACGTCGGCGAACGTGAGTTGGGCCTGGGCTTCGCTAGACGCAAGCCGCAAGGCCCACACGCGTGGTCCCGAGAGGGTTGCTCTTCTTCTTGTGTGCAGCCACAGCCATGGCAGCGCCGCTGCCCGCCTGCGCCTGAGGTTGGGGCCTTGGGGGTGGTTCGACGCGCCGGTGGAGGGTAGGCTTCAGCCTGATGAAGCCTACCTGGTGGATTCGCCCCTGTTGTTGATCGATGTACATTTACAAATGGGAAATGGTACTGTCTGTGCGTCCGACACACCAGCCGCCAAGCCACACCCCACTTCGCTTCATCTTATCCCGTCGCTCTCATCGCTTCTCAGTTCTCATCCACTCACTCCTCTCATCCATTTGCTCACCTCCCTCACCCAGGGCCACCGCTGCCGTGCTCTCCCGCTTTGCCCAGGGCCACCCCTCCCTCGCCAACTTGCCGTCTCCCACCACACCGCGCCCCATCCTCCTCACCACCGCTGTGCCGCCCGCCCCTCCACCACAGCGTCCTCCTCCCTCCCGCCCCCAACTCCGCTCCCTCAGCACCACTAGTCGTCGTGCCACCGTAGCATCATGCTTCGATGAGGGCTTCGCGGGTGCGGTGCCCTCCGTGCTGGCCTGGTTCCTCCGCGCCGGCCTCCCCTCCCATCCCGCACGACTCCCTCCCTCGTGTATCCTCCCCTCCTTTGCGAGGTGGTCGCGTGAGCAGAGCAAGAGAGCCGAAGGAAAAAATGTTGCAACCGTGGAAAAATTGTTGCACACAAAGGGGAAAATTATTGCACACGGCGAAAAAAATGTTACATATTATTTGAGAGATGTTGCATCTTTTTTTTGGGTATGTTGGCATCCTCCGGATGTTTGTGTTATTTTGATTCTGAGAATGTTTGTTGTGTTTGATTCTGATAATATTTGTTGTGTTTGATTATGAGATTTTGAGGGAATGTTGCATATGGTTGTTTGATTTGTTGCAACAAGTGGGAAAAAAATATTGCGCTACTGCAAAAACAATGTTGCATTTGGACCGTACGGTGGGAAGTCTCCCACCATACATCCGAACCGTAGTGTGCCCTTTTACAAATTAATGTCTTGATTCGAACTTGAATAGTTGAATTAACTTCTTTCTCTCAAAATTATTTAGCAGAACCTAGCAAATGATAAACTTTGGGTTCACCCCTCACAAATAAATATGTGTAAAAAAAATTACAGTTGTTTAGATGCACAATTCCCCAAAAATTAACCGTGCAACTATTTTACCGCATTACAGTATTTAAATCAGACATTAGTGTCAGTGTAGTGTGTACTAGTGTCCAATCGAATTTGCAGCGATTTTACCACACCCACCACATCCTCCTCCTCTTCTCTCTCTCTCTCGCACACGCTACGTCTCTCCGAGGCACACATGTTTCGCACATCTCATTAATGACGAGCTTTTCATCCCGGACATGTTTTTGCCTCGCTAGCTACAAGATACGTCAGTTCAATTTGTGCTTAAATACTGTGTGAAGCCTCACCTCAACTTCTGTCTCTAGCGAGCAACGTTGCATCGTGTGCCCTATGTTGAATGTGTTAGTGATATGCCCTCCCTCTGCCTGTCATGCGCAACGCGCGCCCTCTGCTTGCCGCATGTCATCTGCTCTGGTCGCCACGTGCCGCATGCCGTGTTTCCCTCTGCTCACCACGTGCCGCGTGCCGCCGACTCGTCGGTCCTCGCCACCGCCGCTAGGGCTTAGTCTCCGCCCGAACGAAATAAAGGGGAGGAACAAATCGATAGAACCGCAGTGGAATGGATTGAGGGTAAAAATATCTTTTCATGTTGCATTACAACATTAGGATCCCGTTCAGTATGTGTATGTGGCACAAGGATTCAAAAACCAGATACAGAGAAAATATCGGACCCTCCCTGAACCAGTTTCCAGACGATTACCACCAGTTACCGGTTTTAAATCGGCCAAATTTTGAAAAAAAAACAAATATTTGAATTTTTCAGTGGTCACTGGCCAGTTACCGGCTGGTTACCTGTGAACAAGGAAACAACTCCATTTGATACAATTTTTCTAGTTAGCAATCAGTACAGCATTACAACAAGATAAAGTTCGACTACTTATATAGCTGATGAACGCCGAGGAGGAAGTTAGATGTCACCGACGTCGTCAATAATGAGAATGCCTTGGTACTGAAGTACCATCGGTTTGTATTGGTGCCAACTAATCATAGAATATTGCTCGACCTATTGGCAGTAATATGCTTGATAGTACACATAATTTATGTATACTGCCTCGACACTAACACTGCATTATAACCATGACCATGATATGTAACACTTTTCTCAAATACAATTTAATTTCATTACTTTAGCTCAAATGCAATCATACGGTAACACTTTTTACTAAAATTTTAAATTTTAAATTCACTTTTAAAATTTAAAACTTTTTGTACCGGTATTTTGTACCGGTCCTGGCCAATACGGCCGGTAACTACCAATTTTTTCCCTGATGAGAAAAGAGTTCGAGCACCTTTTTGGCCTTTTTCAAAACTGAGGGACAAAAGTGAGCCTGATGGGAAACTTTGAGGACCAAATGGGCTATTCTCCCTTATTATAAATGTCCCTAATCTTATATCATTATGTGGGGACGCTAATGATTTATATATTAGCGTATGTATTGATTGATATGGGATATCAAATTAATAATATGAACATATGTTGTAGAACATGATATTGGATTGACCCAACTTAAGACGCTATGGGAATTGTTATATTCTTAAGTGTTATCAATTGGTCTCATACACAGTGTATACGGGATCTTTAGACTTGAGATCGTCATGGTTACCTACATGTGTAATAGTTTACTTAGAGGTTGCTAATCACTACTCCATAACTGGGTAGTCATAAATGTAGCTTCGTGTTGCTATGAAACATATAAAGGAATGCGAGCGATGAAGATGGAATTTGTCCCTCCTTTATAATGGAAGAGATATCTTTGGACCCTCGATGTGGTTAGATTAGCAAAGTGCATGGCCATACCGAATGGGGTTGAAGAGTCAAGTAGAACCAAGTAATTCACTACAAGCACGAGTGAAAGGATCTAGCTATCATACGATGTAACACATCTCGCCTTGAATTCGATCTGGTATCGTGAGGCAAAGGGACCAGCACATGGTCATTTTATAGGTTCGTCTGTTATGATCTTTATATGTTGTGGGGACCCCGGAGTTACCTCCGTAAGACCGAGACTAAGTCTGGTCTTAAGGACACAACTCTGGATCTCCGGTAAATGGATTCCAACTTAACTCTATCTAAATGAGAGGCTTAACTCAAACTAGAGCCCCGACGATCATGCGCGCGCTCCTCTGCGAGCACTACATGATTGTCGGTTCTCCAACAAGTCAAACGCTACACTTAGTGAGTTAAATAGGAAGCCATGAACAGCGAGTACAACTTATATTGGCTCCCAAGATCAGCGACCAATAAAGTCATACTCTCATACAACGTTGCTCACATCCATACAACATTCATACATAAATAGTTCAAAAGACATACAACATAGTTCCAAATTTACAACTAATACAAGTGGCCGACCGGCCAAATTTAAAAGAGAGTATTAAGTAGCAGCGGAAACACATAAATAGACCAAAAGACCAGCAATGGTATGCCCCATAACCCATCGGCAACCAACTGGGAGTTAGATGATAGCAAACTACTCATCGGTGTCGCCAAAATCGACACCGACGAGCTCGTCAGTCTCATTATCTTCCTCACCTGTAAAAGCCAGCAAACATCTGGCTGAGTACAAAAGAGTACTCGCAAGTCTTACACAAATAAAAATAGTTATGCATAAGGTCATTCAAAGGAAGGCTCATATTGGCTTAATTTTGCGAAAAACGACGCAATATTGAACAACCTACACATACTAGTTTTTTCAAATGCCATTGTCAAAATCAAATTTGAAGTAGAAGTAAAGCATGTGAATAAGTAATGAATTCAATAACAAATGAATCATACCAACAACAAAGTGACGGTCCACTTTGATACAACAACAAGCATGAACATCCCATTCATGTCGATACCAAGTTATAACCACAATTTTAATTCCAAGTCTAACAATAAGCAGCCACAAATTTCAAGCGGTCGTCCATAACCGTGGACACGGCTATTCGAATAGATTATACTCTGCAGGGGTGTACTACTTTACCAACACGACTTGATTAGCCCGTAAGCCTCCAGATGCCTCCGAATATAGCATACTTCCTATGGTATGCCGGCCGGGTAAATCAAGATATGGTCATTTTTGGCAAAAAGATCCCATTGAGCTAAGTCCCTCAACCCATGGCTTCTAGGAAACACAAGACGTTAACGCCTCCATCCTATATCCTAGGAAACACAAGACGTTAACGCCCCCATCCTATCGGCCCAAAAGGAATACGGGATTTCACGGTCCCATGCCCTTACAATTTCACCACCGTGGGACTCAACACAACAAAAACCTTCCCCCTACTTAACCATACGGCTCCCAACCCGCGTGTGATAGCACGAAAGCTGCTTGAACAGCAGGTACCCAAAGTTCGGTCCTTAATTGTCCAGACAAGCCAAACCACATACCCAATTCTCGTGCACGAAGGCACCATCACTAGCCATCACTTGTCCAGACCAAAAGTTCATTTAGAAAGACAAAAATTTAATTTAGAAAACAGATTCGAAGATCTGAAACAAAAATATATAACGAGAGTTGTGTTTATCCCATAATTGTCGGGCTATTCCCGACAATCGAGCTACCGGTTCTAGACTTGCATGGCTAAGCGACTCGAACAACAGTATTTCACACATCCTATCATAATTATTTCAGTACTGGGGTAATTCATGGATAGCCACAATGACAAGATAATAGGATGTGTCTAACTACTCATCACAAAAATAGCGACATTATAGAACTATCATGCAAGCAATTATCATTGCATCTACCATAACAAAATTGGGATCAAATATGATGCAAAAAGAAAGTTCAAAGGATGCTTGCCTTGCTGATAAAGTAGTTGTTCACTCTCAGTAGCATAAGAGTCAACGTTAATAGGCTCGGAATCTATATAAATACAATACCGAATAAACATCGAGAAATACTCCAAAAATCAAGATGCTAAAAAATGCATGATTTTTCTACAGTAGCTAAGTCATGATTTTAAATGATTTTTGGTGAAAGAATTATTTCATTTTTATTTAGTATATGAAAGTTATGGTGGTTTGAATTTTAGATTTCAATATACCTTCATTTATGTAATTTAATTATGAGGTGAAATTTTGTAGAGAAGTGGTGAGTATAAGGATTACGTGGATAAATGGGCAATATTATTACAATTTCAAAACAATTGAGTTTGCTTCAATTGGAGTTTCCTTGATTTAGTTATTGGTTTTCAAAGTTATCAGCATTAATAGTGTAAAAATAATGCCTTTTAAGATCATTTTCCTCAAACTATAGTTTCTATGATATAGGTAAGTTTGAAACCATTTTTATAATTAAGTTCTTTTGAAATAGAAATTATCAAAACTGATTTCACTGTTTTTGGAGTTTCTAGGAATTACTTATGACTTTTCAAAGTTATCAGCCTTTTTCTTTTGTAACAAAAATAGTGTTCATAGCTCATTTTCCAAAATAATGGTCTCTGTTACAGAGACATAATTGAAACCAATTTTAACATAAAGTTCATTAAATATGAAAATGATCCGAAGTGGTTTCGCTCATTTTGGAGTTAAAATGGTTTAGTTATACATTTTAGAAGTTAATACCAATTTTCAGTGTATAAATTAACAGATTTCGAATTTCATAAAGTACTGATTACTTTTTCTACCGAGTACTATCCTAGCCACAGCCGCTGACGTGCGGGACCGGGGGCAAAGCTTTGACCCAGTCAACATGGACTTAGCCTCTTTGCGAAGCGGTCAAGAGCGTATTTCCAAGAATACGCTTCTAGAACTCTAAAACGTAAAATCATTCTAAGCATGCTAGGGATACGCTTTCCCTTTTGCGGAAGCGTACTTAACATACTACGCATCCACTTAACTACAATAGGGCCCACAAGTCATAGACTCAAGACTAATTTAACCACAACCATTAACACTAATTAAATCGACAAAAATCACTGTTTTCGACCGTAATTATCCGACAACGAGGGCGCGCGGCCGTGGCGTTGCCGTGCTTCGCCGCCAGCGAGGAAAGCGGAGAGTGCAGACTTAGTCTAAACGGAAAGGAAATAGCAAAGGCTACCTTCCGGAGGTGATATTGCCGAAGAAGAGGCACGGTGGCGCGTCGGCGGTGGAGTTGAGCGGAGAAGAGGCGTACGGTGCCGAGAGATCTCGAAGTAGAAACCACTCCGGGGCAAATGGGTGCTAGCTCCAGACTCCTGGGGTTCAAATGATGCTGAGGGAGAGGCACGGGGACCAAGGGCCTTCGTCTTCAGCTCTGGCGGCAGAAATCAGCAGCGGCGAGGAGGAGGTCCACGCGGCGAGAACGTTCTGGGGATAAAGGAGAACAAGGTGAGGTGGGAGCAGGACCAGGACATCCCTGAGATGGTCCTAGAGGGTTGACTCAACGGAAAACTCACCGTGCCGGCGTCGGGGAAGAAGACGAACTCTCACGGCCGTGAATTGGAAAACCAGAAATTACAGAGCTCATGTGCATAAGCCGACAAATAAAGAGATGGGTTTTAAACAGTGGCCTAAGGCACGTAAAGTGACGCGGTAGATTGAGGATAATACCTCCCGGACACGAAGAAGGCACGACGGTGTCCGCGAGAGCACGCTCTGGAAGTCGCCGGGAGCACGACAATGAACAACGAGCTACAAGCAAATATAGGAGCTCGCATAAGCAAAAATGGACACGGGAATGAACCTAGAACAGGGAGGGATCATGAGGAGGAAGCTTACCCGCGAAGAGAGCAAGAACAAGCTCCCCTCTCCTCGGTCAACAGAGGAGAAGTGAGGGAGAAGGAGGGTGCGAGGGTGTTATGCCCGAGTTGACGGAATGGAGACGGCGTGGGGCGAGAAGCTCGGGAGTGGTCGGAAGGGGCGGTGGTTCACGACGTTGACGGAGCTGGGCAGGACTCCGCGGGCGCGTGGCGCTGTGTTTCTGCAAGCGCGCCAACGGGAGGAAGAAGACGCCTCAGACAGGTGGGGTCGTGCTGTCAGTGACTCAAAGCCTGAGCGCGGAGGGGGTTTAAGTGATTTTAGATCGACCGTTGGATTGCGAGTGGACGGATGAGATTGGCGGGGGCGTTCGGACAGGTCAAATGACGAGGAGATCTGGGCCGCTGATCCATGATCCAAGGGTTGCATGCGCCAGTGCGTTTAGGCGGTCGGGCTGAGTCGGCTCGCCGAGTCGGACTCGAGCCCGATGAATAGTAATAGTCGGTTAGGGTTCTAGGTTTTGATTGAGATTCAAATTGTTTTTCCTATTTTGACCAGAGGCTTAAAAAATATAAATAAAATTCCTAAAAATGTGAAATAAATCACAAAGGTTCCTGGGTAGGTCTAGTGTCCACAAAAATTATTGAACCCTACTGTTCATGATATATTTTGTGATATATAAATTCAAACTTAGACTAGGTATTTTAATAGTTTTTGAATTTTTTTAAGGTTCAAATCAGTCCCAAAAATTTGGGAAAAATTATATTAATTCGTGATAATTAATGTAGTATTTGAATAAATTATTTCCAGAGGATCTTCAGTAGCATTTATTTCAGTTTTTAGTTTGGAGTCCAAATCGAAGTGTATGTTGCATGTGTATTTTGAGATTTTCCAAGTACAATATGCAATTCAAAGTTCCAAAATATGATGCATGTCAATGAGATGCATAATCAACCTCTTTATTAAATTTGGGGATGTGACATATGTATTCAGGAGTAGCTATGTCCTATTAGGGATCGCTACTGACTTGTGAATAGGAAAGAGGTTTCGGGTTTACAGTCAAGTATACATAAACCTACAAGGTCACACACTTAATAGGTTAGAACAACTCGCTCAGATTGCAGCATAAAGAGGAAACACTGGGAGGCGCCAGAGATCCCTGGGGCCTCACCGACATCAACGAGGTTCTGTGTAGGCAGCAGGGCACGCAAGATTGTCCGACAACCACGTGTGAAACCGTGCGGCATGAACACGCAATTTAGGCCGTTTGAAACGCGGGAAAAAATTTATATTCCTGCGAAAGATGACATGATTACTATGAAATTCCTGCAAAGTTCTAATAAAATTACTGCGTTTCAAACCAGTCCTTAGGGTTTGGGGAGGAGAAGGGGAAGGATCGCTGCTTCAGAGGAGAGGGAAGGGTCCGTGCGTCATTTAGACCCAACGGTCGAAAAAGTTTACTGGTTTCTTATAAGAAAAAGATCAAAAAAAAATTTGGCAGAATAAATCAGTTGATGTTATAGAATCCTCCCAAATATAAAAGCTCAAACTCCAATTAGGGCCTAAGCTGCACTATAGTATTTCTATTAGCAGAAATATGATGGACCACTAAACTCACAAATACATATGAACTGACGGTCTAGTCGAAACTTCGATTATGGGCTTGTCATAATTTTGGTAGCCCATCAATTAAACATAAGCCGAATCGCCCTATCAGTACGTGGTAACGAGGAGCTGAAGAGCCCAGTGTATTGTCCTAACCTAAAATAAAGCCCAATTTCTTATTACAGAACAGAGTACAGTGCAGCAGTGTCGATACTTAAATTGGCTCAACTGTACTGTACCACATCAATCTACTAGCCTACTACGTCTGAAACTTCAATCTCAGCTTGGTGTACTTTGAAACTTTTTACCTGTGCCATGAAAATCTAAGAATCAATCCAGCGCCAGGCTCTATTTCTTATCCGCCACGCTGTTCCCGTTTGAAACGCGAGATCATCGCGCCACGCTGTTCTCCTCGATCGATTAGATCTGAACAGATAGGTTCCGTTTGAAATGCAAGATTTTTCGCGACGAATACGCAGCTCGCGCAGACGAATGGAACCGGCTACCGTTTTATCATCCCTCCCACCTGCTCAAACAGTCGACTGTTATGGTTGCACAGGCTTTCACATGGATGACCGCCGAGAGGCACGTTGCAAGCAGCAGGGTTGGTCCATATTACCGCTCGACCGCACGGCAGGCACCTTTTTTAGGTGAGACGTTACAGATCACGCACGCAGAGATCATGTCATCGGCGGTTCAGTTGTCAAAAGAATATGTGCTTTCCGGTAGCTGTACTCGATCGGCGGAGATTTCTAGCCGAACCATTCCGGCCATGGCGGCGTCGTCTACAATAATATGCATCTCATGGAGCTGTCTGGGTGGGCAGGACATCATGTCCCCAAGCTGTTCTGCACCTAACGGCGTGTCTTAGGGCCGGCCGGGTGCCATCGCAAGTGCACACTTGTAGCTCCGTCCTGGGCTCATCTCCGGCCTACCTAGGAAGAAAATTTGTGTACCATTACTCCATTAGTTTTATGAAGACTAGAGAAAGGGAAAAAAAAAACTGGACACCCAACACCATTGTGCTCATATGGACAAATGGAATTGAAGAAGAAGAAAAAAAAATCCAATCCTCTCAATCAAACTCCATTTCACCAACCAAATCCATCCTTGACCAGTATAACTCTCAGATGTGAGGGGGAAGAGGCGCCATCGGGGAGAGGTCCGCAAAAAGGAACTACATGACCTTTGAATCCAACTGCATTCCGAATTCAATTTTTAACTGAGATAGCCTATTTAGCACGGCTCTAGCTACTCTAAACAAGAATCCGGGAGCCAGAGCCATGCCAAACACAACCTTAAATCCATGATCTTAACCATCGTAACCTTAAGATGCGCTGCTAGGATAAATAAGTGCATCACAGCCTACCTGCATCTGCACCAATGTCCTACTCAGGTCATGCCTTTTATTTTGAGCACCCAGCATTACACATAAGCCCTGAAATTAATAGAAAATTACGGGAAAAATACCACAGGGCTGAAACTACTAGGCATAACTGATAATGAGATTATCGCCAGAGGAGAATCTCCACAGGTAGCTTTGATTTCGCCGGAGATGAATATGACGGCCAGCTTGAACCTGATGAAGACCTCGTCGGAGATGACGGTGATGGCCGGCAACAACATGATGAAGGGGGATGCGGCAGTTGTCACTTGTCACCCTCTTATTCTTTGTGCAATATTTTTCTCTTCTCTGAGTAGAATCTGGAATGAGTCCCCACTCTTGGGGTGGTTGGTTGGTTCGTCGTGTTTTCCATTGTTTCATTTTTAATCTCAGTCCTAACAACGACATCAATTCTTATGGTACAGTATTCTAATTTAGGGCATATATAGTGGGGTGACATCAGCCGTCTATAATACTTGCCACGTAAGATTTTTTGTGATATAGATAAGAGAGGAGGAGAGAGGTAGAAGCCGTCTGGCATGCAACAGACGGTCTATAAGGTCCTTATAGACATCACTTTTATTGTTGCATCTATGCCGTCTGTAACCCACATGTTTTATGATCTTATTTTATAGAGGACATATATAGACAACTTAAAGACAACTCATTGTATGGATTGCGTTTAGTTCTGTCTATAGATGATATGGAAGGTACTACAGACAACCACTGTCTATATCACTGTACATACCCTTATACCTTTAATTCGCTGAGTTTCTGAAAGCAGCTTGTAGCTATCTCACAGCATCACTTGCTCGAGTGTTTTGACTCCCAGGTCGTCCTCTCTCCGAATCTTGCCAACCTTAGTTATTTTTATCCCTACCGTACACAATACTTCAGCACATTTTTTTTTCTGAAGGAAGAGGGCGTTGAAATGTCAATTTGACAGAAACTAGTTGAACAATTTCATGCATGGGTTTCATATTAGTGTAGGAACTATTGGGAAGACTAACCTGAGCCTACCAAAGATAATTGATTAACTGGAATTGTTATAACATGAGACTACCAAATAATCGGCTTGTTTTTTAGTACTGGGGATTTTGAACCTCCCAAGCAAACAAGGTGCCTTAATTCAGTTAAGATCATTTCACTTTTCCCAAATCTTACAAAAAAAAAAGGTTAAGAAATGAATCGAATGAAAAGCCAGCCGAACTGTATAGTACTGGTGGAAACGTGCATCTCAATAGTTCCAATGAACCACTCAGAACACGCATGGGGGAGTTCATTCCAGCCGTGCAACGGTGGGGCTTGCATCAATCAGGCAATCACTTTGTGTATCATTCAAGAAAAAACGTTGGGCAAGCTGCCAAATATAGCGAGGAAGATCCAGCAATGCATTGAGGGTGGATTCCCAACTTTCAGCTCGATTATTTTTTCCCATGTTTATTAACAATCTTTCCCGGTTATATACGAACTTACTTTTAGGTTCTAACGATGTCGAACAGAAGAAAATGCTGTATATATCATTGGAAAAGAAAAGACGCAAGATAAATATCCAAAGTGTTGTATTTTTAACAGTGTTTACAACAGTGTTTGTTATAGTATATTGGCATATCTCTAAATTTGGTAGTTTAGGATTTGTAATCTCGTGATACCTGTCTTATCTAGGGGCGGAACTAGAACGAAAATGACCGGGGTTCACCACTTCATTATACATATAACAGTATATATAATTTTCAAGCAACACTGTACTAAATAGTAATTTATACGGTAAATATTGATAAAAATGCATCATTCGGCCTCAATGACCAATAAAAAGAGAAGAAAATAACTAAAAATTTGGGGGTAGGGGGTGCACAGCTTTTGGGCTAGGGGGTGAACACATAGTATATACATGATAATATCTGCTAATTTTTTGTGGGACCCGGTGTCCTGTTACACCGGGTGAGCCCAATTGGCTCCGCCCCTGGCCTTATCTATAGAAGAGGTTTCTTGCCCTCTAAGCCTTGTACTCTATATAAACTACCATCGAGTCTCAATACAATCATACATTGCAGTGTATTCATCTTCCCACATGGTATCAGAGCGGTGCCGCTACTGAGCCACCACCCCTGGGAGATGATGTCGTCTTCATGACCTCTCCCGGGGGCTGCGAAACCCGTAGTTTAAGTTGTGTCACCGATCATCCGATCGGCTACCAATTAGAGTTTTCCCTAGTCATCTTCAGATCGGATTTTCTCTATTTTTTTCGATTATAGATCGGTTTATGTCGCCTGACGACTGTAGATGTTCCTCGGCTCCGGACTTCACCGCCTCAGCTTTGACCTCTCCGGCACCTCCTCTCCTCCGATGACGTTGTGGCGTGACGTGGCGCACTTGTCGACACGGCCCCCCTCCAAGGCCTTCTGAGCGCCCCGTCTACCGTCATCATCACGCCGGATCATCATTGCTGGCCCGTCGTCCGCGAGTACGAGCCATCGCACCACCGGGAGCCCGCACTTGTGGTCATACCATCGACATGCACGAGCTGCCGCTGCATCGCCCCTTCGGGCTGCAGTGTCGCTGCCCGTGGTCACCATTGCCATCATCGACGCCACCGTCTTCGTCAACGCTGATCAGGTCCTTCTTCGGTACCGCTGCTCTCGGTTCCGGCCTCCTCTACCCCGGATCCAACGGTGGCTCGCCCGGATCTGGCCTCCTCCTCGTCGGATGAGCCGACGGGCTTCTCTTCGCCCGGCCTCCTTCACGCCGGATCCGGCCGCCACCGCCCCTTGCCTCATCTTCGTCCGCGGCCGGACGATGTCGACGACCTCTTCACGGCCACGACCTCCTCTGCATCAACTCCACTACCCCGACCACAGCGACGACCTCGACACCAGCTACCTCGACATGGCTCCCTCCTCCATGGCTACGACCATGGTCACCTCGCTCTCGGCTACCTCGGTAACAAAGGGCTATCATTATCTTGAGCAAACTCGTCGGTTCCCTCTATAGTCACCGCGTCCGCGACACCACAGGAGTCCCCGACGCTCCTGCTGCGATTACGGGGGATGTCAGTCCGATGGTTCCCCACCTTCGGCTTCCTTTCCAGTCTGACCGTCCACGATGCTACTGCTACGACTGCGGGGGGGTGTTAGAGTATATTGGCATATCTCTATATTTAGTAGTTTAGGATTTGTAATACTATAATACCTGTCTTATCTCTAGAAAAGACTTCTTGCCCTCCAAGCCTTGTACTCTATATAAACCGCCCCTGAGTCTTAATACAATTATCCATTACAGCGTATTCATCTTCCTACAGTGTTAAAACGAACAAATAGGCAGATTAATCATTGGCGGTCGGTAAACTGTCATGTGTAGTGTACGCGGAAAGGATTTAGCGGTCTCAACGATTAGTCTGCTGTTTTCTGTTTATTTCTGAAAACAATTTATTTTTACATGTTAACTATAGTTTATTTATTTTATAATATTTTGCAATTACAATCATAATTTATATCATATATTTAAGTTATGACTAATGATGCCTATTTATATAGTGATAACTTATTATAATATTGGTAAATAAATTATTTTAAAAATTAAATATAAATGAATATATTATTATGAAGGTATGATTGTCCTTATATTCTGATTAATCGGCCGCATAACAATTAATCATTTATCATTTGACGGCCGTCCGTTGAGCGTATACCTTTTTCACAACACTGGTTTTCAAACCACCATAGTAAAGAGTAAGGATGTGTTTGAATAAGGGATAGTTTTTGGGAATTTTCAGGATTTAGTTGTAGGACCTAAAGAGTAAAGAAAGCCACACTTACATTTATGCATTCGCTTCCATGTCAAAAGGAACTATTGTCGTTGTCAATGAACGGGCACTCCATGGCTCACAAAAATATCCGTCGGTGCAAACTAGAACATGAATAATTTATGCATGATTAGCACTGAAAAAAACCGAATGCCTAGCTAATTTGTGCGCATGCATATGACCAACCAGTGTAACCCTTTACCTTTTTTGTTTGTTTGATATTTCAGGTGGTGACGGATGCTTGCGGTTGCTGTAAGGCTGATGCTGCTGGTTGTGACGGTTTTTAAATAGTGGATGGCTTGTTTCAAAAGACGATGATAAAGGCAGAGGCAGCTGGTGGAATGTAATTGTCCACCAACCAACATGATGCATAACAGCTTAAGAAAGTTGCTCGGTGATCGATGGATGCACTGAGGTGGCATGGGCACCCGTAGTTGTAGGGGGAATTTTGTTTCTGCCACTGAAAAAGCGTGTAATTTTGATTATGATATCAAGAATATACACATTTCGTTTTTGCTACTCAAAATTTTATGGCCATATCGTTTTTGCCACTACTGTTGAGAAACCCTTATTAACCTAATAGTGCTTACGAATTGACCGTTGTGCCGTTGCTTTTTTATTTTTGTATTTGCCTTTCAGAGGAAATGGAGAGCAGAGAAGCGCCCCATGGAGTTCGCCGGCGACGAGCAACGACCATTGAGGCGACGGTGACCCAAAAAACGGAATGAGGGGAGGGGATGGAGCTGGGTTCGATGGGGTCGCCGAAGAGTCGGCCAAGGTTGGTGGAGTAGTCGATGGGCAGGATAGAGGTAGTGATGGATGCAGCCCCGGCGGTAGCCGAGGGGGGAAGCACCAGGAGCGATGCGGTTGGAGAGGTGGTCGATGAGGGGTTGGACAAGGAGGCCAGAGAGGGGCCCGCAGAGCCAAATGAGGCTGGTGAAGAAGTGAGGGCTGCCGAGCTCCTACATGTAGGGCGTGAGGAGGGAGAGCTGCAGTGCCAACCCGAATTGCACGCCACCAACACCGCCCAAAGCAGCTTGCGTAGGGGGACCTTCCGTGAGGGGGGCACAGCCGCAGAAGACCCGCCACCGATGTGCTGCTGCGACGGCATGCCCTTCTTCCTCCTCTGACCTTTAGGGGGTGGGGTGGTGGGGTGGGGTGGGGTGTGTCTGAACTCTGATGAGAAATAGACAGAGAGAGGCAAAACGAGAAATGAGAGACTGACAGTGGGTCCACAAGCTAACAGGGGTATTGGACGTCTTTTTTGAAAAACCTAACAAGGAAATAGTGGTCAATCTGATATGGAATGGTGGTCAAATGATCTATTATAATGGTCAAACTAACAAATACTGACAGTAGTGGTAAAAACGATATGGACTCAAAATTTTGAGTAGCAAAAACAAAATGTGTATATTCTTGATGGCATAACCAAAATTACACATATTTTCAGTGGCAAAACAAAATTTCCCCTAGTTGTAGGCAGCCTATATGTTTGCACCGGGGCTTTTACTTTAGGACTGCAGAACAGGTTGGGTTTTATTTACTTTGCTTCGCAATATTTGTTTCAGCCTACCATAAACAAACATCTCTTCTATTGTTGCATAACTTTTTTTTTTTGAAACAGGATCCACCCAGCTTTTTAAAAGCTAATACCAAAAGATACAAAGTTTCTTACAGGACCTGCTGGGAACACCAGCTCACAAGCAAAGATCAAAGTCTACCCAAAAAACCTAAGTCAAGTCAAACACCAAATTCACCACATACAGACATTAGCAAGTCGACAAAGAAAAGCTACAACCAAAACAACAAAAAGACTAAAGCTTCAATCCAGAATTCCTTAACCAACGTTCCACCCGGTTAATGATCCAGTCAGTCTTCTCCCTCTCTTCTTCCTTGATCAGCAGCTTCCACTTCTGCAAACAATATATAGCTTTGAAAATAACCTCAATCGGATTTTTAGGGTATTTCTTCTCGATAGCCATTGCATTTCTGACTCTCCAAAGAGTCCACACCATAGCTGCAAAACTGAAAAGAACAATTCGATAATCATGAGCACCCCTATCATCTAACCAAAACTGGTGAAAGATGTCAATAGAAGTCAAAATCCTTTCCCAATCCAAGAATTCCTTCACACATGTCCAAGCAAAAATAGCCAAGACACAGTTAAAGAAAACATGATTAGAATCCTCCAAAACTCCACAGAGGATGCAATTTTCATTTCCTTCCACTTTCTCATCTTGAGGTTTGCAGCCGTCTGTAGCCTATCCTGATACAGAAGCCAAATGAAAACTTTCACTTTTAATGGAGTGCAACTCTTCCACAATTTCACATATCTTCTAAATCTCACCCCACCAAAAGAAAGATGACGATATAACGATTTAACCGAAAACTTACCAGATTTGTCAAGACACCAATGGACCTTATCCAGATCACTACCCAATCTAACCCCTCGATAATTCATTTTTTAAAATCTCCCAAGACTCCGCCTCAATCTTGCCAAATTGTCTCACAAAATCAATGTTCCACTCATCATTAACTAAACACTGTACCACAGTAATGTCCGGCTTAACGCAGATTGTAAACAACTTATCAAAACTAATTTTGAGAGAAGTATTGTCTAACCAAATATCCTTCCAAAACAAAGTACCTTCACCATTTCCTAACTGATGAGAAACACCCCTTTGAAACCAATATCTAACCTTCTGAAGATCATTCCAAAATTGAGACCCCCTAACAACTTTACTAATTATGTAATCACTATTAGGAAAATATTTGGCTTTTAAGAGTCTAAACCAAAGTTCATTCTTAGCCAAATGTATCTTCCAGAACCACTTACTCAAAAGACAAATATTCATTAACATAGTATCTAACACCCCCAAACCTCCATAATCTTTAGGTCTACAAATCGCTTTCCAATTTACCATGTGGTATTTAAAGTTGTCACTAGGACCCCTCCAAAAAAAATCTGGCCCGAATAGAGTCCATTTTACGATGAACCTCCTCATTAAACTTGTAAAAACCCATAGTATACATAGGAAGGCTGCTTAAGCAACTATTAACCAAAATCAGTCTACCTCCCGTGGATAAGAGATTGTTCCTCCAATTATCCAATCTATTACCCATCTTACTAATAACTTTTTCAGCAGTCTTCTTGTTAATCTTCTTATCCCCAATAACAACCCCTAAATAAGTCAAAGGAAGTTGTCCCAATTTACAATTAAGCATATTAGCCACTCTCACAGCCTCCTCCTTGTCCACCCCTAGCACAAAAACCTCACTCTTGTGGTAGTTAATCTTCAAACTAGACAGCCATTCGAAACAATACAGCAAAATTTTTAAATGCAGAATAGCAAACTCCTCACATTCTATCATCAAAACAGTATCATCAGCATATTGGAGAATAGGAACACCCCCAGGAATCAGGTGTGAGACAAGACCAGTGATCAACCCTGCATTCTGGGCATTTTCAATTAAACATGCCAAAGCATCAGCTGCCAAATTAAAAAGCAAATGAGATAAAGGGTCTCCTTTCCTCAAGCCCCTGGAAGTGGTGAAATAAGGCCCCAATTCCCCATTGATGTTAATGCTAACTTTGCCCCCCTGCACAGTACTCATCACCCACCTAATCCATTTCTCAGTAAAGCCTTTGCCTCTCATTACCTCCTTCAAGAAATTCCACTGAACTTTATCATAAGCTTTCTCAAAATCAAGTTTCAAAATAATCCCCTTTTCCTTAGAGGTTCTCAACTCATGAAGAATCTCATGTAAAGAAAGCACCCCATCCAAGATATTTCTCCCCTTAATAAAAGCAGTTTGACAGTCACTAATAACTTTGTTAGCTATGCTTCCCAGTCTAACCGCCAGCAACTTGGTGATGATCTTAAAATTAACATTAATCAAACAAATGGGTCTGAAATTTTTAATAGTGTTGGCTTCTTTGATTTTAGGAATCAAAGTTATCACCCCATAATTCAATCTCTTTAAATCCAGCCTATCTTCAAAAAAAATCATTGACCATTTCCATAAAAACCCCTTTCAGCACCCCCCAAAACTTTTGTAAAAGAAAGTTGGGAAGCCATCAGACAGGAGAATCGATGAGCGACTCTTTGATAATCTCCCAAATTTCCTTCTCAGTAAAAGGAGTAGTCAAACTCTCATTATCAGAAACTGAAACAATGTTCTTTCCCAACCAAAAGTCAGCTGCCAAAGTAACCTTCTGATCATCTATGGCCCCAAATAAATTGTTATAAAAATTGTAAATGTGATTCTTGATGTCTCCCATGCTGGTTAAACAAACCCCGTCATTATCTAAACTGGTAATAAGATTTTTCCTCCTCCTACCATTAGCACAGCTGTGAAAAAACCGAGATTAGAATCACCACAATGATCCACTTCTCATTTCCTCTCTCGCCAATGAATCTCTTCTGAGCCATAAATCTCTTCTAATTCATTCTCTGCTTTGTATCTCTCTAACCACTTAACTGAACTCTGGCCTTGCTGATCAGCCTCTAAATTAAGCTTCCTGATGAGAGTTAAAAGCTCCTTTTTTTCTTCTCTTAACCTCCCCATTAAGATTGACACCCCAACCTCGAAGAAACTACCTCAGGGAAGCCATGATGTCATTCCATTTGTCCAGAGAATAAGCCTGTTCAGGAATTTTACAACTGATCTCACCCCATTTTCTGTTAAAAGTATCCTTGAAGTTCTCTTGGGATAACCAATTTTTCTCAAAATAAAACCTCTTTGGAAATCTTCGATCAATATCTCCTAAATTCAAAACAATCGAGCTATGATCCGAGCCCACTCTAGTAAGGTTGGAAACTGAGCAAAGGGGGAATTTAGCTTCCCAATTTGTTGTAACAAGAATCCTATCTAACTGTTGGAGATATGCCCTAGAGGCAATCATATTGATGATGATATTTCATTGTATCCATGATTTAATAAATGTTCCTTGAATATTGCCTTTGTGTTGATTAACAAGTATGTGACTTGTTTGTGAAACTCTTTACTTGTATGGTTATTCTAAAGTTGTCCCTAGTCGGAGTTCATGTGAGGACACACGTGAATGATGGATTAGCACATGTATCGGTTGATGACCATGTTTCACAGGTCATAGACATGGAGATGTCAAACCAATAATGTGGACACATGTTTAGAACATGGGGTTGGACCGACCCAACATGAGACATAGTAATTATTCTTATGGTTCTCTCTACACAATGTGTACGCCTTGTCCTTAGACCCGAGATTGTCGCATGTACTTGAGATGTGAATCGACCTACTTAGGGGCTATCAAACGCTACTCAAATGGCGGGTAGTTATAAAGGTAGCTTTCGGGTTTGTCATGAAGCATCTTTGCGAGGCATGGTCGATCGAGATGGGATTTGCCCCTCTCTACCGAGAGATATCTCTGGGCCTCGAGTGATCGGATCCGAAATGCATGGCCATGCTACTTAAGGTTAAGAGTTAACCTAGTAAGGGATTAGGATCACGGGATCGAGAAAGAGTGGTCACTTGGAGCTCGACAGAATATCGTGAGGCAAAGGGATTGGCATGTACATAACGTTGTGATGGTTCGTCCGATATGATCTTTACGTATGTTTAGGAGTTGGCACGTCTTGCTAGAGGCGCTACCAACTATTGACGAAGTATGTGTACTCGCGTCATGTCTAAACATATGTGAACCATAGGGTCACACACTTAGAAGGTGAAGCCTAATTCGGATTGGATCCGAATTAGGTGGCATTGAGTCATAATGGGCCTCTATTCGTAGAAGCCCATTATAAGGACGTCTATAAAAGGAGGCAGGGGCGCGCGGTTGAGGGTTGAGTTTTTCGTGACATCCCCAAACCACAGCGCCACCCTCCCACGCCCTAGTCGCTCGCGCGGATCTAGTAGTCCGGCGTGTGTCGCTTCCTCCCGCACGTGTGGATACCTTTGAAGGCGCTACATCGTGGCGTTGGGACGAACCGCAAGAAAGGAGGCGACGTGGGACGCCACGACGGGACGAGGAAGTAATACGACTACTCGCCCGACGTCTTGCATCAACTTGGTGCGACTACACGCCCGACGCGCTGCATCAACTTCCGCACTGCGCGTCTAGTGGTAAGACCGTGATCTATAATCTGCGAGTGATCTTGGTTTACGGGTAGAATTTTTAATTTGCGCTAGTGTAGCCTACCCGTTTCCTCTGATGGTATCGAGCGGTTCTTTGTCATGTTATAGGTTCGGTGATTTGCATATGGCGATATGTAAATCGGTATGATCGATGTGATCGATTGTATAGTTCTCGTAATGGATTGGTGCGTTTCCGTGATCATCTTTGCTAAGGTCGTGAAACAACATACCCCTACCGGTCGGATTCGCCATCGGGGTAGACAGTGACACGTAAAACCGGTTGCGGCATGCGAAGATCAATATGATTGATCGAATCGGAACCTAAATTAATAATCGATGTACCGTGATCATGCTGCTAAGGTCGTGAAACAACATACCCCTACCGGTCGGATTCGCCATCGGGGTAGACAGTGACACATAAAACCGGTTGCGGCATGCGAAGATCAATATAATTGGTCGAATCGGAACAGTAGTCGATTTGTGGTAAATATGATTTGCCGATCAAAATCCTATGTAAAAATTGCATAGATTGGATCTCTGTTTTTTTATGATGCATGTTTGTAATATTTGCATGACCTGCGTGTCGTGTAGTGCGGCAACATTTGGAGCCATTGTGTTGTCAAAGTATTGTATTAACGGCTGCGTGCCGACTTGTGATGATTCCTAGTATTCATGTATTTTATTACTAGCTGTTATGAGTAATAGCTTATAGTAGTACTCGGAGGACACATCACTTGGAGGATGGCACACATGAACCATGGAGATGGAGATCATCATGGTGGGATGATTCTATGGCGATGGAGATCACCATGAGAAAATGGGCCATCTTGAGTCACAACTGTGTGAATGCTATTCCTATTGTTTTACTCCTATGCATGTTTGAATGGTAGAAGTATAGCGATCCTCACAAAATGTTAAGTTAAACATATGCCCTCCCAATTAAACTTTGCACCATCCCATGTCTTGTAAATTGATGGTGGGTCTATAAAATTAGGCACCATCAACTTTCCTTGACTAGATGGGTTTTGTATCGGATACTTACATGCATAAGGATTGGTGAACTTAACAAGGTTATCATAAAGGTTACGGGCCTTGGGGCATAAAGGTTGGGCGCGGGGCATAGAGATGTCACCCAACAACAAGAGTCATATAGAGATATGATTAGCAAGGTGTTGCTTACGAATTACCTTGTCTCCTAGCGGTGATGCAAAAGCTCACTAGTAGACTCGTTAATTGCGGATCTTGAATCGCTAAGAATCAACAGAGGATGTTGATTTTAGGGAGTACATTCTATTAAATTTGTTTAATCTGATTTACTCTATCATGGTTTTATTTGTCTTAGTATTTTGCATTTCCTATTGTAGATCAATGGCATCTAGCAACCACGCACACCCTTTTGCTTTGCGATCGATTCTTGAGAAAGAGAAATTAAATGGAACAAACTATTCGGACTGGGTCCGTAACCTGAGAATTGTTCTCAGGGCAGATAAAAAGGAAAACGTTCTGGACACCCCAATCCCAGAAGAACCTGCTAACAATGCGTCTGCTGCTGTTAAAAATGCCTACAAGAAAGCATGTGATGACTCTCTTGAGATTAGTTGTCTTATGCTTGCATGCATGGAACCTGACCTTCAAAAGCAGTTTGAGGATCAGGAAGCGTATGATATGATCATAGCGCTTAAGGACATGTTCGCATACGAGCGGGACCGAGCGGTTCAATGTCTCTAAGGCTTTTCGGAATGCAAGTTAACAGAAGGTGCACTGTAGGCCCACATGTGATCAAAATGGTTGGTTCTGATCGGACTTTGGATAAACTTGGTTTTCCAATTGGCCAAGAGTTGGCAATCGATTTCATTTAGCGTCTCTTCCACCTAGCTATGGGCATTTCATTTGAACTACCATATGCATGGGGCGGATAAGGGCCTTAATGAGCTTTGTGGGATGCTCAAAAGCAGAGAGTGACATTAAGAAGTGTGCGGGGCCTAGCCATGTGATGGTCGTGCGAGAACAAGTCTAGCTTCAAGAAAAAGGGTAAGAAGCCATGGCCAAAGAATAAGGGCAAGGTTAAAGATATGATCTCAAGCCAACGCCTAAGCCTAATCTGGACTGGAGTGAGACAAGTATGCTTCTATTGTAAAGCGCGCCTTTGGAAGAGAAAGCGCAAGAAGTACATGGATTCGATGAATGCAAGAAGAAGGTGGAAGTAAGACTTCCACCCATGGTACACTTGTCATAAATGTTTTAGACATTTTTCTCGCAGATTCTCCTATTAACTCTTGGGTATTTGATACGGATCGGTTGCTCACATTTGCAACTCGATCGAGGGCTAATAAGAAGTAGAGGAGTCGCAAGAGGTGAAGTTGATTTTAGCGTCGGGAATAAAGCAAGGGTTCTTTGCGTTGACCGTCGGCACCATGCAACTTCGACTTCCTTCAAGATTTATTATGGAATTGAATAATTGTTATTATGTTCCTAGTATGAGTCGAAACATTTTATCCCCTCATGTTTGATGAGAGATGGTTATTCATTTGCAAGTAAAGACAATGGTTGTTTGATCTCTAAAAATGGAATGTTTATGGCTTTTAGCCCATTGTGAATGGGTTATTTATTTTAAATCTTGATGATGCGCCTATCTTTAACATAAATGCTAAAAGACTTCGACCTAATGATTTGAATCCCACCTATGTTTGGCATTGTCGTTTGGGTCACATAAGTGAAAAGCGCATGAAGAAGCTCCATGTCGATGGTCTTCTAACCGTTTGATTGTGAATCATACGAGACATGTGAAGCTTGTTTGCTTGGTAAGATGACCAAATCACCTTTCAAAGGTTCTTTTGAGAGGCGTCGGACTTGTTGGAAATCATACATACCGATGTATGTGGACCAATGAGCACGATCGCTAGAGGTGGATTTCATTACTTCATAACTTTCATCGATGATTTTAGTAGATATGGCTATGTCTACTTAATGAAGCATAAGTCGAAACTTTTGAAAAGTTCAAAGAGTTCGAATGAGGTTGAAAATCAACGTGCCAAGAAAATTAAGGCTCTGCGATCCGATCGTGGTGGCGAGTATTTGAGTCATGAATTTAGCAATCATCGAAGAGTTGCGGAATTGTTCCACTAACACCGCCGAACGCCTCAAAGAAACGGGGTATCCGCGGCGTGATCGGACCTTGTTGGACATGGTTCGATCGATGATGAGCGATCAGTTACCATTATCCTTTTGGGGTTACGCTCTAGAAAGCGGCAGCTTTCACACTTAATAGGTACCGTCTAAATCCGTAGTTAAGACACCATATGAGATATGGGTAGGAAGAGTCACGGTTGTCTTTTCTAAAGATTTGGGGATGTGAGGCGTTTGTCAGCGACTCTGATCGGACAAGCTCACACCCAAGTCGGATAAATGCATTTTCGTGGGATATCAGAAGAAACCTTTGGATATTACTTCTACAACCGACTAGAGGGCAAAGTGTTTGTCGCTCAAGTGGTGTTTTCTAGAGAAAGAGTTTCTCAATAGGGAGACAAGTGGAAGAACAGTGCAGCTTGAAGAGGTTCAAGATGAACCAATCGGGAAGACTCGACGAATGATGCCCATGTGGCGAGAACAAGTTGAGAACCCATGGCAAAGGAAGCACCACCACCACGAAGGTCGGAAGGCTCCGCAATGCGCGAGATATATTATTGTTAGACAATGATGAGCCTACGACCTATGCGGAAGCAATGATGGACCAGACTCGAGAAATGGCATAGTGCCATGAGATCCGAGATAGCATCCATGGGAGACAATCAAGTTTGGAATTTGGTTGACCACTGATGGTGTTAAAACCATAGAGTGCAAATGGATCTATAAAAGGAAGATTGATATGGATGGAAATGTTCATATCCATAAATCTCGACTTGTGCAAAGGTTTCGGCAAGTTCAAGGAGTTGACTACGATGAGACTTTCTCACTGTAGCGATGCTTAAATCAATACGGATCATTCTAGCTATTGCTGCATATTTCGACTATGAGATATGGCGGATGGATGTCAAACGGCTTTCCTTAATGGAAATTTAACCGAGGACGTGTATATGATACAGCCCAGGGTTTTGTCGATCAAACAATGCTAGAAAAGTATGCAAACTTCAAAAATCCATTTATGGATTGAAGCAAGCATCTCGGAGTTGGAACATTCGTTTTGATGAAGTGGTCAAAGGGTTTGACTTCATCAAAACGAAGAAGAATCTTGTGTTTACAAGAAGACAAGTGGGAGCTCACTCGTATTTCTAATCTTATATGTAGATGACATATTACTCGATTGGAAATGATATTCCTATGCTCGAGTCCGTTAAGACCTCATTGAAAAATAGTTTCACAATGAAGGACTTAGGGAAGCGGCATATATTTTGGGTATTAAGATCTATAGAGATAGATCAAAAGGCTAATAGGATTAAGCCGAGTACTTACATGGACAAAGTGTTGAAACGGTTCAACATGGAGGAGGCAAAGAAAGGGTTCTTGCCCATGTCTCATGGCATAAATCTTGGCAAGACTCGGTGTCCTTCGACAAGCGATGGCGAGATCGCATGAGTAAGATTCCATATGCTTGGCCATTGGATCTATCATGTATGCTATGATATGTACTCGCCAGATGTTTCCTATGCTCTAAGTGTTACGAGCAGATACCAGTGATCGGTGAGAGTCATCGACAATGTTAAAAACATCCTCAAGTATTTGAGAAGAACTAAGGATGTGTTCCTAGTCTACGGAGGTGAGGAAGAGCTCGTTGTAAATGGTTACACCGATGCAAGCTTCCAAACCGACAAAGATGATTACAAATCGCAATCGGGTTTTGTGTTCCTTTTGAGCGGTGGTGCGGTAAGTTGGAAGAGTTCCAAGCGGAGGCGTTGTCGACTCTACAACGAGGCCGAGTACATTGCGCTTCAAGCAAAGAAAAGAAGGTGTTTGGATAAGGAAGTTCATAAGCCGAACTAGGTGTGGTTCCTAGTGCGTGCGATCCTGCGGATCTTTCTTGTGATAACAGGTGGGGCCATTGCGCAAGCCAAGGAGCGAGGAATCACCAAAAGAACAAACACATCTGGCGGTTTCATCTCATTCGAGAGATCCTTAATCGAGAGATTTAAAGATATGCAAAATACACACGGATTTGAATGTTTGAGATCCTTTGTGAAGCCTCTCCCTGACCTAAGCATGAGGCGCACACAAGAGCTATGGGTATTAGATATCTTCTAGATTGACTCTAGTGCAAGTGGGAGGCTGTTGGAGATATGCCCTAGAGGCAATCATATTGATGATGATATTTCATTGTATCCATGATTTAATAAATGTTCCTTGAATATTGCCTTTGTGTTGATTAACAAGTATGTGACTTGTTTGTGAAACTCTTTACTTGTATGGTTATTCTAAAGTTGTCCCTAGTCGGAGTTCATGTGAGGACACACGTGAATGATGGATTAGCACATGTATCGGTTGATGACCATGTTTCACGAGTCATAGACATGGAGATGTCAAACCAATAATGTGGACACATGTTTAGAACATGGGGTTGGACCGACCCAACATGAGACATAGTAATTATTCTTATGGTTCTCTCTACACAATGTGTACGCCTTGTCCTTAGACACTGAGATTGTCGCATGTACTTGAGATGTGAATCGACCTACTTAGGGGCTATCAAACGCTACTCGTGAATCGGGTAGTTATAAAGGTAGCTTTCGGGTTTGTCATGAAGCATCTTTGCGAGGCATGGTCGATCGAGATGGGATTTGCCCTCTCTACCGAGAGAGATATCTGGGCCTCGAGTGATCGGATCCAGAAATGCATGGCCATGCTACTTAAGGTTAAGAGTTAACCTAGTAAGGGATTCGGATCACGGGATCGAGAAAGAGTGGTCGCTTGGAGCTCGACCGAATATCGTGAGGCAAAGGGATTGGCATGTACATAACGTTGTGATGGTTCGTCCGATATGATCTTTACGTATGTTTAGGAGTTGGCACATCTTGCTAGAGGCGCTACCAACTATTGACCAAGTATGTGTACTCGCGTCATGTCTAAACATATGTGAACCATAGGGTCACACACTAGAAGGTGAAGCCTAATTCGGATTGGATCCAATTAGATGGGCATTGAGTCATAATGGGCCTCTATTCGTAGAAGCCCATTATAAGGGCGTCTATAAAAGGAGGCAGGGCGCTGGTTGAGGTTGAGTTTTTCGTGACATCCCCAAACCCCGCCGCCACCCTCCCACGCCCTAGTCGCTCGCGCGGATCTAGTAGTCCGGCGTCGTCGCTTCCTCCCGCACGTGTGGATACCTTTGAAGGCGCCGCATCCGTGGCGTTGGGACGAACCGCAAGAAAGGAGGCGACGTGGGACGCCACGACGAGGACGAGGAAGTAGTACGACTACTCTGCCCCGACGTACTGCATCAACTTGGTACGACTACACTGCCCCGACGCGCTGCATCAACTTCCGCACCTGCGCGTCTAGTGGTAAGACCGTGATCTATAACTGCAGTGATCTTGGTTTACGGGTAGAATTTTTTAATTTGCGCTAGTGTAGCCTACCCGTTTCCCTACACTAACTCCACCATGATTGGGCGGTTTTGATTATTCGACCAAGTATACTTGGGACCACCCCTTTTAATTTCTAAGAGCCTATTTGTAGCAATAAAACCATTAAATTGGTCCACTAGCACTTGGTTATAATTATCCGAAGTTTTTTCATCCGCTTTCCTGATCAAATTAAAATCTCCCCCCCAAAACAACCGGAAGCCCAGACTTACCACACTGAATATGCAACTCTTCCAAAAAGTTATCAATCCATTTGTGTTGCGCAGCCGTGAGCGTTAACTAACTCCCATCTGAAATTATATCTCTTATGTCTCACAGTCATGCTCACAAAATATCTCCCCTGATCTCTCCCTTCCACTTCCAACAACCCATTTCTCACCCCTAACAATAAACCCCCAGAGTGTCCCTAAGCAGGGACCCAATGCCAAACAAAGTCCTCATTTCCAAACAAAGCCTTCAACTCTCGAATAGTAAAATCTTTTTTAATAGTCTCTTGCACCCCCAACACCTTCAAAATTCTCTTGTCACATTAGCTCCTTAAGCTACCTTCTCCTAGTAGGTTTACCCATGCCTCTAATATTCCAGAAAAGAAATTTCATGTATTATCCGTGTGATTAAATGATATTTCCCTCTTCGCTCTGCCTTTTCCTCTTTTACCAACCTTAAAACCAGAAACACCCCTTGAGACCACAACATCCTCATTAATATCCCCTCCTCCACTGACTTCATCAACATCAGGTGTAATCCTGTTTTGATCAACTGAATTTTCTCCCAATTCAGCCTTAGCAATTGCCACCCAAACCAACTCTTGGGCCTGCATGGCAGTGATCACCTCTCTAGATTCTACCTCACATGAACCTAATCTAATCCCACAAGAAGTAGCTAATTCTTCTAGATAAGGAATAGGAGTATCATTTAAGATAGTAAAAGAGTTATTAAAAATATTACCTTGAGTATCCAGATTGTGAATATATTTAAGCAAGGAAGCCTTCTTCTGGATCGGAATGCCTTGATCATGAATTCTTTCACTCTTCCTGGTGGTCTTAACAGGTTCTTTGACTTTACTCTTTCCCCCTCTTTTTTTGTAGATAACCCATTCCTTATTACCAGCATCAGCCCCCTTCACATTTTCATTAAAAACCACCCCTTTTAAAGTATCATCATTAAAATCCTTAATATCCTCTCTATTCTTCTCAGCCCTCCCCAAATCAACAAAATCTTCTGATGAAACACCCCTACACATCAGTTGTCTTGATTTTCAATTGTATCCGTATTCTTTGGTTCTTCACGAGAATCTCCTCTGTTCCTTACTAGAAATCTCTTTGTTACTTGGAAAAGTCAAACATGGCCAGAGAGCAGCCGAAATCAGGGAAGTACCCTCAGAAGTATGTACCACTATTGCATCTTTGGGAGCTGAAAATTTTTCCTGTGCGAAATCATCAGATATCTCTCCCTTTTGAACAATCACATCGATATTAACCTTCTGTCTGTCCCTCTCCTCCTCAGATTTTCCACGAGAAGTAGATCCTTCAGTGTCTAAATTTCTAGGAAAGCTATAAGATAATGGAACAACTGATAACACCTGACTATTGGGATTATACACCGTTAATTCAGTACAATTCACCTCCTCGCTACTAACCTCTCCTATCTATTGTTTACCCTTAATGTTATCTGAACCCCCTCCACTGTTTTGTTCAGAAGATTGATGAGATTCACCCCCATATTTTTTCCGCCAGTTTTTCCCATTCCGTTTTATGATCACTTCCATTTGAGTCATCCTCGTCCTCCTCCTCGTCATCATCTTTCTTATGCTTATTAATGCTATGAAAATGATCATACACCGGGCCACTTTTCTTTTTTGGTCCCCCTTCAGCTTCAAATTTGATTTCGTACCCCATATAATTGATAAAGATCTCAACAAAACAATTAATCTTGGTAGGGTCTCTACTCAAAACCTTAACCCTCACAGGGTCAGCCCTCATCAAGCTGATCTCATCAACCTCAATCGGTTCTCCAACTGTACTTGAAATTTCCATTACCGCTTCAGAAGTCTTTGCATAAATGGGAGTCCCTGAAACCCGCACCCATCCTGCAGAAAGAACTGAAGAAGCATCCAGATCTAAAGATAATTTTTCAATCCTAGCCTTGATGGAATGCAAAGCCAGTTCTACACTTCTAGCCTTAGACCAAGTATTCAACATCTCTTTAGAAGGAAAGACCACCCCAAATTCGACTGGATAACTTCCTAACTTTCCGGTCCCAATTATCTTGAATTAAATGTTTCAATTCTACAACAATCTTACTAACAGAAGCAACTCCTTCCTTAACAATTAAAACCCCTGTAACCTCTTGTTGTTCAGAAGGCTTCAAACCAGGAATTTGAAGACTGTAAAAACCTTGTCCACGTATCCCATCCGCACAGCTTCAACCCTTTTAGTTGCTTACCCTCAGAACATCCGGATGTCATATACCGTTTTTACATTTGTAATGCAGGAGGATTAGTACCACGAGCTTGGTGATGACTGATGTAGGCACCTAAAACAAGTACCACGATCTTGAGATCTAAGCACCCTGTATTAGGTCCAATGTCACCCCAATTTTTTTAAGATCTTCCTTTGATCGAACCAACGGAGGATCTCGACGAGAGCGGACTTTATCGACATCCCAGGAATACCACCTCTTCCACGGATCCTCCCTAAAATCACCTCCTTGATGTTGCATTATTTGGGATCCCCATCTCTAACATACGAATCCTTGCCAAAATCATTCTTCCATCCCACCCCTTGAGTAAAACTACCTCTACCAGAAATCCCAAAACGGAAATCAGAATGAACACAATCACGATCCATGTCTTAAGAACCCAGATACGTACCTAATTTCATACCACCCCCCTGCTGGTTCTCATGGATCCTTCTCTTCTGCTCATGCTCGCGGCTTAGCGTAGCACGCACATCTTCTTTCCCCATCAAGTCATCTTCCTCCATCCAATCTTCGAGAGCACTCCGCTTTCCACCGATCCAACTACGACCACCACCGCCAAAGCGACACGAAACCTTCCCCGCCCACGATCCATCACCCCACCCCTAACACTTCAACGTAAGATCTAGTGAGAGGCGCGGATCAGCAATCCTCGAACCACACGAGCCCGGCCCCACCGAGCACTTCTCTTTCACTCGCAGCAAATCCTAAATTGCCAGCGCACGATGCCGGAACCCACCGCCACGAAGAGCTCGGAATGCGCCGTCAGAATGGGAGAATAGATCTGCGAGGGTAGTACCAAACCTATGGGCCGGCCCATTACCGCATTTCGTTGGGTGCTCCGCCACCTACCCGTGTCGAGCCGCAACGTCCGAAGCTCCGCCCGTGGACTGGAGATCGTTCTCCATGTGCATGCCAGGGGAAGACGAACGGGGGATCTAGATACCAGTAGAGCTTCGTCGAGAAGCCTCGCCGCCTGCTTTCGGTACCGCCAACGCGTGGTGAAACACCCCGTCAGAAGTCCCGCTCGAAGACGTGATCTCCTCCTTACCGCCACGATCATGCCATTGGAAGGCGAGTGGAGGATCTGAGTTCGGACATCGGACATTGTTGCATAACTCGCCAATCTTAACTT
This sequence comes from Ampelocalamus luodianensis, assembly GCA_036346255.1. Lineage (NCBI taxonomy): Eukaryota > Viridiplantae > Streptophyta > Magnoliopsida > Poales > Poaceae > Ampelocalamus > Ampelocalamus luodianensis. The sequence goes on along the minus strand of CM070628.1, from coordinate 22,804,302 downwards.
ACTCGGTGTTGTTTTGATTGGTGGATTAGGTCCTATTTGGCTGAGCTCCAGCTCAAGATTTTGGGCTCATAGAAGCAAGTTCTAAAGCCAAAAAATAGGGTGTTTGACCCAAATATTGGCTTTAGTTTATGATAATCTTCACTTTACCAAATTACCCCACAACTTTATCTTCGTCCTCTCCCACGAGGGCAATATTGGTATTTTTATCCCAAAATCATTTGGAGCCGATGGAGTCATCCTTACTTTGCTTCTCTCCCCTAGTGCAAATTGGGCTCCTCTGGAGCCAACCGGACGCTTGTGAAGCCTAGCTCTAGAGCTCGAGCGTTTGGCGGCCCGACATCTCGAGCTTCTCCCCAGAAGCCTAGCTTCGGAGCTCGACCAAACGACACCTTAGTTTGTTTCATACATGGGTCTGGTTCAAATTTCGAACAAAAAGGAAGCACACCTCGTTGGTATTTGGACTATGTTGGCAAGACTGATTTCTCCCCTCTAGTAGAACATAATGCTTTAGGAATCTATTTTGTTCTAAAATGAGTATCTATCTCGAGGGAACATTTGACAGTGCAGATAGTCGGAGCACCTGCCGCTATAAACGAGAAATCCACTCTCTTTAATTTAGCTAATAAAACACAAAAACAAAGGAGTATTTATTACATGGGACTGTCTATTCATAAGGTGACTGAAATTTTCTTAAGTATAAGTCATTTTTATCTGTTGGATCAATATCCAATCATATGACACATCAATCTCGACACAAATCCAATGGTCACAACAAGTGACTTAAACTTAAGAAAATTTCAGCGATTTAAAAGTAGCAAGACTCTTATTACATATAGATCAAAGGTACCATTATTAATTAGAGTGCTTCACCATGTTTAATATTCTCTCTCATCCTAGAACCATGGGCAGGCATAACAATCACTACCATTCCACCATGGACATATATTGTAAAGCATTTATTCAAAAAAAAATAGACATACGTTGCGAAATAGGAATACTTGTTGATTTGTTATAGAGATGAAAAACCGTTGTGCCAAAATTATTAAATTATGACACTTTAATTTGTCGGAGTATCCGTATTCGAGTGGTAATTAGACTTATCGTTCGGACGGCATGGTTAAAACCGGCCGGTTGGTATTAGGGTTTATTTTGTTTTACATGTGTAGAAATGTGAATCTGTTAATTTTCTAATTAAGGTTGAGGAAGCATGTAGGGGAAGTACAAACAAGAAGGGTAGATCAGATGCTGTTTTGGCGTACATGACGGGACCGGGCCAACGTTTTTCTTCACAAACGACTGAACGAGAGATGGAACCTTTAGCATGGACCATGGAGTAGGGAAAAATCTAGCGTCGAAATATCGCCGGTTACCGGTACTGGTTATTAGTGTTATCGGTAGGGTCTGATAAATTTTTATTCTGGACAAAATTTTTTTGGATTTATTGAATTTTCATCCAAATTCAAAATTTAGATAAATTTTGTCTTTACATCTGAAAATTTCAAATTTGAACTCTAAATTTTTGTCCAAAATTTAACTAAAATTTCCAGTAACCGGCGTAACCCGATTGTATCGCTATCCGATAAAATTCTTATAACAGCAGTGTTTACATGAATGTCTCTCTAGCCTACATCTAACTTGCATTAAGACTAAATAAATCTATCCTCGCAAAAAAAAAAAAAAAATCACTTCCAAATTGATCTTGTTTAACACTCAACTTGAGAATGTCAATAACGTCTAGAATTGTGTGCTTCATGTGCTTGATTGCAGAGTAAGCACATCAAACAACGCAAACCTCTATTTTAACGCTACTATCGACTTCGACGTGTCTTGTACAAATCTGAACTGACTATTTCATGTACCTTCGCATCGAGAAGTTAGAAGCCGAGCCATGCGAAACAGGAACTGCACAGTTTTTTGTTATTTAACACTTTTAAATATATTTTTATTAGTAACCGCTCGCAACTTATTTCCAAACCCAAGACTTTTGGCTACACTACCATTATTAACATGATAAACAACACTGCCACGCTACAAAGTAAATCAAGCCCTGAGCTATTTTGGCCACGCCACTATCCCTGATGTTGCGAAACAATACTGCCACATCATGATGATTGGTATGACTGTTTGGCCACGACACATGTGTTGGTGTGACTATAACGGCCAGATTTAGAAATAAGTTAGACGAGAGATCATTAATAAAAATAAATTAAAAAGATTAAATAATAAGACAAGGTGACGAGGTTGTTAGGACGCACCTTATCACTTAACTTCTTCATCTCTTTGGTTTGGTACTATTTCCCACCACACAGGAAGATTGGATGTACCCCAGCTTCGTCTTTGGTTGATGCGGAGGCTGGGGCGATGTCTCAATACAGTTGGGGATCAGCCATCCTTTGCGCCACATACAGGGGGTTGTATGACGCTTCGCGGCCCGACATTGGTGTAAAGCCGAGCCTTAACATTTGCTACATGCTCTTGTAGTTGTGGAGTTAGGAGCACTCCCCTATTGGACGGTATTCCTTCGAGAAAGCAGTGCACCCGTACCCCGAGTTGCATGACCCGATAGACGGACCCACTAAAGGCTACCGGTGGACTACTGCCCAGCTATGCTGGGCCAATGAAAGATTGGCGAGGTGCTACTCGTTGTTCCACAACTAGTTTGAGTCGTTGCATGACAACGACATCATATGGGATCTATGGAGCCCGATTTCGTTGATACTGATGGCGCTACACGAGTTGTCTATCTAATGAACGTAGGACCTTTGGATTATGGCGACAACTGCTACACCGGTGTTTGCACATATGGTGGAGCTTTACGCGCCATAGCGCAAAATCGACGATTCAATTTGTACCGGCTTGTACCCTCCCACGTGAGCGTTTGGAGTAGGTGGCGCACCAAGAGAGGCTCCACCACTCGTTCGATTGACACAACACTTCGCGACGTGGCGACACCATAAGACACTTACAACCTTTGGTCATTTCATTGATGATATTTGTACTATTTGTTATCGAACCGCTTTGTCTCTCACTTTAGCTAGGCGTCGCAGTGCATCGGAGACCGCCATCCGCATGCCCAGAGCACACCGCATCGAGGTCGCTAAGCACTTTGAAGTACATCTTTGCGAGTCGAAGAACGTGATAAAGAACATGAGCTGCAGTTGTTTGAGAGGTAACATCCTACACATCGCGCATCGAGTGGGGGGGGGACCGTGCTCACTTGCTAGGTCAGCATGGCCCAGTCAGATCGACGGGTGTCGTAGCACTCCCCATCGGTCATCGTGCTCTAGATCGTAGGGAGGTAAGTTATGTATAAATTTATGTTCTATTTTTTTGTTACGCCTTAGGTTCCGCTAACATCATGTCGTTCTCTAGCTGCACGTCCGTCGGGATGCATCACTTTTGTCGTCCGCACCGCGTACTTAGACTGGTGCTCCCCCTCAATCATATAAACTACACATCCGGGAGGTACGAGATGTTCAATTTACGTCCTGGTTATTTATTTCACCTAACATCATTCTATTTTGTAGCCTTCAGTTGACCGTGGGGGTGACGGCCATCCGTCCACTGATGAGGATCTGAGCCTCCAGCTCTCGCTAGGAGTAGTACAGCGCGTGGTTTGGACCGTGGCACCCAGGACACCCACTCCTGTCGTATGTTGAATAGTATGGAGTACCTTACGAAGGGCAGAGCTTCTTTAGGGTTGCTGGCACATCGTACAAGCAAGGCCAGAGCTCCTCCACACCGAGGGACTTGTAGACAACGTATCTAGGGGGCGGACGTTCCGGGCATGGATTTCTTGATTCATTCATTACTGACATGATTACAGGTGGCAACAAGTTTGGCATGACTCAGCTAGACGACTATGATGTTGGGCGGACTCGGTGTGTGAGAATCGACTGGCGATGTCGTTCGCCCACTCAACGGTCTCGTACCCCTCTAAACCGACCCGTGCTCTCTAGACCGGCTAACGTATCCCATAGGACATGCTCGATGTAAAAACCAGGACACGCACACAAATGCAGATGCAGCGAGTAGAGAGTGGCTTAAACAAGTAAGCCATATTGTATCATGTATGTAACGCACTCACATATATGTTATGCTCTTTTGTTTTGCTATATTTGTATGCATATTTTGTATGTTATGTTTATATTGTCGAAATAAATCGGTTCTGGACTAACATGAAATAAAAAAACAATGGGGTTCACATGGATTCATGAAATCACGATAGTTTGGACATGAAATCGTAAAATTTAATAAATAAAATTGACGCCATTTTAGAATGCACTTCGTGATTCACAAATTACACACCCCCACGCGGTTTGGTAACATGCCTTACAAATGACAGCATGCATGATTGAACAAATCGGAAAATAGCTAAGATATACACGCTGCTTTTTTGGAATTAGGAAAATGAAGGATCAAAACTAGCCTTTGCGGTGCAATAGCCCTTCCCCTTGTCTCGAGACTTCCCACTATGGCGGCGAGTGTCGAAGTCGTCTATGTCCTGCGATTCCATGATATAAGTATACCGTACGACCAAATACATAACCAGGAATACAAATTGTACATAACTCACCTCTTCGATATGGAATGCGCTCAGGTGACTAGAAACACTACGAGAGTCGTCGGTCCCGGTAGTAAGAGCCTTCCCCTTGTCTCGGGACTACCCGCATCAGTGGTGTGTGTCGAAGTCCTCCATGTTCTGCGAGACGGGCTGGAACATTGCATGATGTTACTAGAACGAAAGGCCAAATACATAATTAGAATGCAAATTGTGCATAACTTATCTCTTCGATATGAAGTGCGCCCGGGTGACGGGAGAAGCTGCGATGGCCAGTGGTCTCAGTGGCGGAAGCCTCCCCCTTGTCCGTCGTGCGCTATGCCTGGTCATACTCAGCCTCCTGTTCGGGGGTCCTCCACCACCACCCGGCTGTCCTGGGCTCGTCTAGTATATTTTCAATAGGGTTCGGTACATAAGGTTTCCATCATTTGGAAGGTCTTGGCTCGCATCGTGTCGAACCCGGGAACGAAGGATCCCGAATTCTCTGTGTTCAAACACCGGTCCAAGATTTCCAGCGTACACAGTCTCACAAAAAGGATATCACATTCATATCATGAAAGCATAAATGACATTAATTAAATAATTGTTTAATACAATGAGTTTGAATAACAATATCAAAAGTCAAATGATAAACACAATGAAACATAATAATAGTGGAGCCACATGATGCGCCACGTGCAATAAATGCAGGTCAAAAGGCCTACTCGCCAGGTCCTCACCACAAGATAGCAGTCTTCTCCTGAATAAGATTTATTCAACAAGGATGAGCACAACTTCCGTACTCGCAAGTCACACCCAATATTGAATTTAAATGCATGCATAAGGTAACAAGTGAGTATGGCAGGGGTTGTTTTGCATAAACAGCGTTTTCAGTGTAAATAATCATAGTAATTTCTAAGGCAGTTTTATACTAAGATTAAAATCATATTTTAAAATGATAATATTACAATGTGGATAACCTCCAATGATTTAGTGAAGGATCCCCAACTAACACTTGGCCTCCCGCCCAATTTTTCATAAGGACTAACCATCCTCAACATTTAATAAAGTGTTTTAAAAACCAAAAACAATTCTAACTTTAAGTGGCCCTGCTAGCATGTCCATGACCGCGGACGCGACTATTCGAATAGTTTCTACTCTGCAGAGTTGGTACAACTTTACCCACACGAGATGACATGCTCGTTATGTCGGCCAATTCACGCTTCCGTAGGCGTGTGACTGAGCAATTACCATGAGGCCTTTACAATGTTCTGTCCTAATATACTCATGCCCGCTAAGGATTCGCCCCTTTGGACTAACCGTCCTCTGGAAGCCCCCTCTTGCGCCAAGTTAGAATAAAACGTCTAACCGACACCCACATAATCACATGACATAAATATACTAGAACATCACAAATTAATTAGCCAAATCCTGCCCATACAGGACATGTGGTAGTACGGTTAAGGTATAGCATTAAGCGGCTCAAAGACCGGTCCTCAATTGACTTGGGCGTCATTCCATCAAACCATGTGCCTTAATCTTAACCAGATCAATCCCGTGCATAAACCTGCACCCACCATTCCGACCATTTCGCCCAAGTCCAAACCCATTTTTGATTTTATTTTGAATGAAACTCCATTTATAAACCCATGTGGTAAGACAATACCACAACATCAAATTTGAAACAAATTTGTAGAAATTTGGTGCAAACCCTCCCAAATTCTGTAAATGTGAACTAAGCTTGGCTAAGCATATATTTAATTTTGGTAAAATCTTGCCTATGGTATCAAGGTAGTCAGATACAACATTCAAATTGGCCATACAATAACACATGGAATTAACTATATGTAAACAGAGATTAAAATATTTATAACAACATATGCATGCGATAAAGAATTTAAAACTGAAAATAACTTAAAATATGGGCAATATGGCCAATGGTGTAACTTGCCTTGGTCGATGTCTTGGAATTCTAAATCTTGATTTGATCGAACTCTCTGAGTCGTCGAATTCTATACGCGAAAATACGACAAATTCAATATTCAAATTCAAATAAATTCAAAAACATAGCTCAAATTAACTCCAAATTTAAATATTTTGGTTTAGTTAGCTAGATTATAATTTTATATAATTTTTGCAATTTGAATCACTCAATTTGGAGTTCATATGCAAAAGTTATGAATTTTAGAAGTTTAAAACCTAAATCTGAAATTTAATTGAATTTTCCGAATTATTTTTCTACTGAAAAATCTACTTATTGCGCAATGCTGACGCTAGCAACCGAATTTCAGAATTTAAAAGAAATAAAATGATTTCTGACATGCGGGCCCCTTGTGTCAGTGACACGGTCCATATGGACCAAGCCCACTGAACCTTGGAGGGACTGGCACGGTGGACCGTGCCGCGTGTGCGCGTGCGTGGCGCTGACGCGGCGCCACACGGGCCGTGTCGCAGAGGTGGCGTCCAGGTGGCGTGCCACGTCGGCAACGACGTTGAGGGGCTCGGGGCCCGACGGCAACGGCGGACGGCGGACTTTCGCCGGCGGTGAGTGGTGCCAAACGGTAGCTACGACTATTGCGATCACATTGATACCTGACTTGGCTCAAGAGGTCGCCGGAGGTCGCCGGAATTATCGTCGGAGCAGAGGACGAGGTTCGGCTATTGTCGGGAACGACAATCAGATGTGTTTCGGCGCGGCGAAGGGGTTCCCGAGGTAGTACTTGCGACGGGGGTGTCGGCGGTGAGGTCCACGGTGGCTGGGCGTCGCTGGCGGCGGAGCGCTTCGTGGTTTTCACCGGCGGCAGCAAAACCCAAAAACAAGAATTGCGACGGCGTTGGAGCGAGAGGGAAGGAGTGAGTGATGGCTTTGGCTTCCGTGGAGGATCGCGCACCCAGGGCTGCCTTTTATAGGCGTCGGGGAGGTTTGGGGCGGTATGGAGGAGGTGGGGGTCGTGCGACGGTTTTGTGGCGACCGTGGGTTAACCGGTTGCGGAGACGAAGGAAGATCGTGGGGTAAGTGCGGCGGTTGTGGACCTGGTCTCGTGCACGTACACACGAAGAGCGGAGCAGTTGAAATCTAGCCGTTTACGAAGCTCGAACGTGGGCGAAAATGGTGGCGACGCGGTTTCGGCGCGAGGAAGAAGAGGCGAGGAAGACGATGGCGCAGAGCCGTTGGATTTTAATCCAACGGCCACAAGCGTTAGTCGCGACGCGAAGGGGTACGATGTGCGATCTGACCGTTGATGTAGAATCCACGGTGCGGGGAGAGGGGGAAAACGTGGGTGGTTTGTAGCCGTCCGATTTAGATCGGACGGTGGGAGGGGGTGAGAGGCGGGCGCGGGCGAGTGTGGGCGGTCGCGGGCTGGCGCGGGAGGAGGTTTGGGCTGGAACCTTTGGGTTTCGGCCCAAACACTATTTGAGTTTTAAATTCCTTTTTCCAATTGTTTTAATTCTGTTAATTCATATTAGCTTTAGAAAATAGCAAAATAACTCCAAAAATTATGGAAAAATTCACAGAAATTCCCACACTTATTTTGGACTTAATAAAATTATTTCCAACTTTATGTTGGCTTTTAATTTTGCAAATAAATTCATTCTTGACTTTAAAATTATTATAAAAGCTTTTAAAAAATTCCAGAAAATTCCACAAAAGCAATTAAGTTTTAATTTCTACTGAAATTTGAAAATTTGGGCTGTTACAAACCTACCGCCCTTAAGGGAATCTCGACCCGAGATTCAGGATTGGTCAGCAAAGAGGTTGGGATAGTTGGTCTTGAGGTCTTCTTCTTTTTCCCATGTGGCTTCACTTTCGGGTGATGACTCCACTTGCACCTTGTATGATCCGATGATTCGCTTCGTGACTCGCTCTGCGACATCCTCGAATCTTGATTGGTCGCTCCACGTAGGTGAGATCTTCTCAAGATCAAGCTTTCGAGAAAGTATGGTCTTCTGGCGCTTGCAGGCATTTCCTCAACTGGGATACAAGGAAGACATCGTGCACTGCTGACAATGCTTCTGGCAACTCAAGCTGATATGCCACTTCACCTCTTTTGGCTAGAATTTTGTATGGCCCCACAAATCTGGGTGCGAGTTTTCCTTTCGTCCGGAATCTTCTTACTCCTCTGAGTGGAGTGACTCTGAGATAGACCATGTCTCCTACCTCAAAGTTTAAATCCCTCCAACGGTTATCTGCATAACTCTTTTGTCGTGTTTGTGCCACTTTCAGATGTTCTCTTATGGCTTTTACCTCACTTTCAGCATCTTTGATTAACTCAAGCCCAAAGAGCTGATGTTCCCCTACTTCATCCCATAGGAGTGGAGTTCTGCACTTTCTTCCATACAAAGCTTCAAATGGTGCCATTTGCAAACTGGCTTGATAACTATTGTTATACGAAAATTCTGCATACGGCATATTCTTGTTCCAACTTTGTCCAAATTCCAGGGCACAGGCTCGGAGCATATCTTCAAGAACTTGGTTGGTGCGTTCCGTCTGACCATCTGTCTGAGGATGATAGGCTGTACTGAAATTGAGTTTGGTCCCTAACGCTTCATGCAAGCTCTGCCAGAATCTTGATGTAAATTGGGAACCTCTGTCGGACACGATCTTCTTGGGTACACCGTGCAGAAAAACAATCCTAGCCACATATAACTCTGCCAACTGGCTACTTCTGTATGTAGTCTTGACGGGAATGAAGTGGGCTACTTTGGTCAACCGATCAATTATCACCCAGATAGAATCATATCCTGATTGGGTCCTAGGAAGTCCGGTGATGAAATCTATGCCAATTTCTTCCCACTTCCATTCTGGAATTGGTAATGGCTGCAACAATCCAGCTGGTCTCTGATGTTCTGCTTTAACTCGCTGACACACATCACAACGAGCGACGAACTCAGCAATTTCTCGCTTCATGCTGACCCACCAGTATTTCTCCTTCAGATCCTGATACATCTTGGTGCTTCCAGGTTGAATGGAGTAAGGCATTTCATGAGCCTCCTTCAGAATTGACTATTTTAACTCCTGCTGGTTAGGTACACAAATGCCGTTCCCAAACCATACTGTTCCTTGTTCATCTTCAATAACTCGAGCCTTGCCCTTCGCATATTCTTCTTGATCTCTTTGATGTCTTCATCTTCTAGCTGTTTTTCTCTGATCTGACCTTGAAGAGTTGGTTGTACTTCCAAAGCATTCACACAACCTTGACTGACAATCTCCAAGTTTAGACGCTTCAATTCTTCATGTAGTTCTGGCTGTTCCTTCTGCACCATCATAGTATTGCAATAGGCCTTTCTGCTCAGGGCATCTGCAACTACATTTGCTTTGCCCGGATGATAGTGAATTCCGAGATCATAATCCTTTATCAACTCTAGCCATCTTCTCTGCCGAAGGTTTAATTCTGCCTGCGTGAAGATATATTTCAGACTCTTGTGATCCGTGAAAATCTCACAGCGGTTACCAATGAGATAATACCGCCAGATCTTCAAAGCATGCACAATCGCTACTAACTCCAGCTCATGTGTCGGATAATTCCCTTCATGGGTCCTCAACTGCCTGGATGCATAAGCCACTACTTTGCCTTCCTGCATTAACACACATCCGAGACCTTGACGGGATGCGTCGCAGAAAATCTTGAAATCCTTACGGATATCGGGTCAGACTAGCACAGGTGCTGAGACTAATCTCCTCTTCAGGTCTTGAAAACTTTCTTCACAGGCGTTTGTCCATTCAAACTTCTTTTCCTTCTTCAGAAGCTGAGTCATGGGTCTTGCAATCTTAGAGAAATTTTCAATAAACCTGCGGTAATAACCCGCTAGTCCAAGGAAACTTCTCACCTCGGTGACTGTCCTGGGTTGCTTCCAATCTGACACTGCTTCAACCTTGGCAGGATCTACTGCAATTCCTCCTGCTAACACAATATGTCCAAGGAATGCCACTTGACTTAGCCAAAATTCACTTTTGCTGAATTTGGCATAGAGTTGGTGCTCTCTGAGCTTGTCCAGTATCATTCTGATATGCTTCTCGTGTTCTTCTTCATCCTTCGAGTAGATGAGAATGTCATCGATGAAAACAACCGCAAACTTATCCAAGAATTCCATGAACACTTTGTTCATCATATTCATGAAATAAGCAGGGGCCTTCGTCAAACCGAAGACATTCGTCAGAACTCGCATACCCATATCCGTGGTGAAGGTTGTCTTGAATATCTTACGTCCGATCTTGATTGGTGATAGCGGATCTCAAATCAATCTTCGAGAAGACACTTGCTCCTTTCAGCTGATCGAACAAATCATCTATCCTCGGTAGAGGATATTTGTTCTTGATCGTCACCTCATTAGTGATCTGTAATCAACACACATCCTCATGCTATTGTCGGGACCCGAAAATGCATCTCAGGAACCCTCTGTGTATTCTGAACTAGTCCCAGATCAGTAGCTAGCTCACACAGGGAAACAGTGATGAAATACCATCCATTTATTCGATTTAACTAAAAAGATCCTAATCCGCAAAACCTTCATGGTCCTCCTGGGCGAAGAACTCTTGAGCAGCTCGATATTCTTCAACTGAGCAATACATGGCAAAAGCCATGAGTACTTTGAATGTACTCAAGAAGTCGTGGGGAAATGTATGCAAATAGTATTCATGCGGGCTTGAACAAAGATTAGTCAGATGACTCTTTTGCATAAAACAAAGCATTACGATAAATACAATAAATAGATTGAAATGCGTAATTGAAAACAATAATAAGTAAATAAACACTTCCTTTGAAACAACGGTGAACTTCTCATTCACTTCCCAACCAAACCAAGGATAAGTGAATTCCCATTCACCAACCGACACAAACCACCAAGTGAATGACCTATTCACCAAACAAACATTATATTCATCAAGTGAACTTCCCATCCACACTCGACACATTTTTGAAGAAACTCTATCTCCCGTGTGAAATCCCTCAGCACGTCCATAACAGCGGACACGGCTATTCGAATAGTTTTACACTGCAGAGGTTGTATGCACTTGACCCACAAGAGATAGATCAACTTATAATGTCCGTTTAACACACTTCCGAGGGTGTGCGACTAAGTGATCATCACAAGGCTTTTACAAAGTTCCTTCTTAACCCGATTACGCGCTAAGGTTTCAACATCGAATGTCTTTCCGACTGCACGGGGCCCCCTCTTGCGCCACCGTGAGAATACGTTTCCGTAACCACGCTTCACACGCATGTAACTGAAATTAAGACATTGCTAATTAATCACCAGTCCGTCCCATACGGACATGTGGTTGTACGGTTAAGACCAGTTCAATGGCGCACAAGATTAAGTCCTTGACAAATTACTCAAAGCGAGCCTACCACAAACCCACAACATGTTCAATCCACATCCCCACTAACCACCATCCACTGCTTGAGCGAAAACCATTTTGTTTAACCAACACCCATGACTAACCCCATCATGGTACATAAATTTTAACAAGAATGGCTCACCACTATAATTCCATAAATCATTAAGTCAAAATTAATTATTAAGACACATGTGATGACAAACCCATCGTAACTAAGCAAGATTAAGCATATGTACGATACCCATGTTGGCAATACAAATATGTCCAACTAAAATTACCCATGCTAAGGTGACAAAGGATTCATGGCATTCAAATAATCAATGGAGGCATAATGACAATAGGTAATAACAAATCCCAAAGCAATTTATATAAAGATAGCATGCAATTGTATAAAACAATATACTTTTGAAATCATAGGTTCAATATGATCAAAGGACCACGACTTGCCTGGGAATAAATCCAGTGATTGATCTTGATCTTGGTATGCTACTCCTTGCTCGAAGCTTCCCGAAGTATCGATGTCTATTCGCAAAACAAGCAAATAAACCAAATAAATAAATAACAGAGAGAAAACAACTTCCAAAAATTAAATAAAAATATCAGATAAATAGATCTCGAATTTAGACAGATTTAGGAATTTGAATGGACTCAATCGGAGTTCGGATGCAAAAGATATGGGCTCTGGAAGATTGAAATCACATAAAATGCTGAAAATCAGAATTTATGGATTTACTGAATTATTTTTCTGAAGGAAAAGAAGATTATGACGTCAGCTGACGTCAGCAGGGACGTTCGGACTGGGATGAAAACCAACTGACGGCTGGGTCCCACTCGTCATTGAGTCGGTGCATGGTGGACTTGGTTTAAGGAGGTTGGCTCGGGTGGAATCTTGGGGTGTGCCACACGGGCTGCTGACCGGGCGCCAACGAGGATGCCACATGGGCTACGGAGTTGAGGTGGCGCAGAGGTGGAGGGTGAGCTGCCTAGCCACGTCAGCACAGAGAGAAACCGAGAGAGATGGAAGCTCTGGCCGGCGAAGAAGTTGACGGCGTCGACGGCGAACGGTGGCGAGGTAGGTCCAGCAAGGTGCCAAAACGGAACCCTGGGAAGGCGGCGATGCTCGGGGAGGTGGTGGCGCAGCAACTCCGGCGACGAGACGACGGCGGCGGCGACATTGGCGGCGGGGTGCTCCACTGGTGCGGCGGTCTTGGCGATGAGATGGTGCCCGAAGCAAACGGAGGCGAGCACCGGCTTGGCGAGGTCATGAGGAGCACAGAGAGAGGTTCGGGAGGACCGAAGGTGAACCATGTCGGCGGCGGTGCGGTTGACCGAGAGGGAAGAACCAAGCGGCGCGGCTCGGCGGAAAAGACCAAAGGGAGGTGGGGATTAGATGAGAAAGACATTGCGCACAAGATGACGCACTCCAAATGACACGGGGCTCACCGGAGATGTAGATCGGAGGAGAGGGCAGCGGCCGGTTTGTCGGACGGGAACGAAAACGGTGAAGCGATGACTCCCGACCGAAGATGGTGGAAGCACGGTGAAGCTTGCGACGAGGCGATCCCAATGGCGGCGGAATCTCAGGCAAAGGTGCTCCGATGGCGACGAATTCCGGCGGCGAAGGCTTCGGTGGCCAGCTCTGTTCTTCGGTGGATTGCGGCGCCAAGAGAACGAGCTCGGGGACAAGATGTTAGGGTTTTGGCAGAGGAGCTTGGGGCGAAAAGATTGATGCGGTGGCGGCCTTTAAATAGGGACCGGAGAGGGGAGTTCGCGAGAAGCACGGTGCGGCGGCGTCTCGGACACGGACGCGCGAGGGTGGAGTCCAGGAGGAGGACGACGCTGAGGTGGCAAAGGCGGCGGCCCCACCGCGCGGAGAGCGAGCGAGGCGCGCGGTCGGGCGCGGAGGAAAGGCCAAGCGGTGGGCCGAGTGGAGAGAGAAATGGGCCGGGGTTTTAAGGATTGGGCCCAAGAGATATTCTGAGATTTTTAATAGTTTTTTCTTTTTAGAAAATAGCTGAAAATCCAAATAGCAAATAGAAAATAGCAAATGCACTCGGAAAAATTCTAGAAAATCCTAGAAAATATATCCAAGCACATAGAACCCAAATAAAATAATTTTGATAATAGTTGATGTTGACATTATTCATATTAAATTGTTTTGAACTCTGAAAATTCATATTAAGCTTTTTAATTTACCAGAAAAATCCAAATGGTTATTTTTCTTTTAAAACTTCAAAACAGACCAAATTTTTGGGATGTTACAAACCTACCCCCCTTAAAAGGAATCTCGCCCCGAGATTCGGCCGACTAAAGAATAGGTTACGCGTAGGTCTAACTCGAAGACTTACGAGGCGGCGTTCAATCGCTTGTGCTTCTTCGCAATGACATGGTTCGATCTTCCTCTTGAGGCCGTTGATGGAGTCTGGTAGCTTGATTTGGAGTCCGAGGCATTCCTCTTCCTACTCCGGCAAAGAAGTCTGGTGGTGTAGGTCCCAAATTGAAAGGCGGTGTGAGACCTCGCTCGGGGACACTTGTTAGCATAGTGACCTGTCTGGTGGCAATTGAAACATTGAACTCCTGCAGCATAATTGGGGTTTCCCTGAGATTGACTATTGTTGCTGTTGTTGACATTGGGTATCCCTGTGTTTCCTGCATGAGACACAGTGCATGGGTTCTGAATCCAACAGATGAATTATTTTGATGAAAAGGCTGCTGAGCATTGGTTCTGGCTCTCTGGAGTTGATTCTGATGAGCCCCATGTTGTATCATCTTCCTTTTGCGAGATTCGTCCAACTCACGACGAGAATCTTCTATGAGTACGGCTTTATCCACCATATGCTGAAAATCAACATAATCATTTCCAACCACTTGCACTCTCAAACTGGGGTTGAGTCCACCCCTGAATCGCTTCTGACGTGCATTATCTGTAGCAACATCTTCTGGAGCATAGCGAGAAAGTTGAGTGAACTTGTTGAGATATTCACCCAAAGACATGTTTCCTTGCTGGAGTTCACGAAATTCATTCTTCTTCATTTCCACTATACCATCAGGGACATGAGCTTGACGAAAAGCTGTTGAAAACTCCTCCCAAGTGATAGCGTGAGAATTTCCATGAGCTGCGGTGTAGTTCTCCCACCATTCTGCGGCTGTACCTTCCAACTGATGTGAAGCATAAAGAACTTTCTCACGATCATTGCATTGAGCAATGGCGAGCTTTTTCTCCACTGAATGAAGCCAATCTTCTGCGTCCAAAGGTTCTGACGAATGAGAAAATGTAGGTGGACGAGTCCTCATAAACTCTGATAGCTTGGAATGATGATGAACTGGCAGCGGAACAGCTGCTACTTGATTATTCTGACCATTCTGATTGTTTTGGTTCAACAAGTTGTAATATTTGCATGACCTGCGTGTCGTGGGTACGGCAACACGGCTGGAGCCATTGTGTTGTCAAAGTATTGTATTAACGGCCTGCGTGCCGACTTGTGATGATTCCTAGTATTCATGTATTTTATTACTAGCTGTTATGAGTAATAGCTTATAGTAGTACTCGGAGGACACATCACTTGGAGGGATGGCACACATGAACCATGGAGATGGAGATCATCATGGTGGACAGATTCTATGGCGATGGAGATCACCATGAGAAAATGGGCCATACTGAGTCACAACTGTGTGAATGCTATTCCTATTGTTTTACTCCTATGCATGTTTGAATGGTAGAAGTATAGCGATCCCTCACAAAATGTTAAGTTAAACATATGCCCTCCCAATTAAACTTTGCACCATCCCATGTCTTGTAAATTGATGGTGGGTCTATAAAATTAGGGCACCATCAACTTTCCTTGACTAGATGGGTTTTGTATCGGATACTTACATGCATAAGGATTGGTGAACTTAACAAGGTTATCATAAAGGTTACGGGCCTTGGGGCATAAAGGTTGGGCGCCGGGGCATAGAGATGTCACCCAACAACAAGAGTCATATAGAGATATGATTAGCAAGGTGTTGCTTACCGAATTACCTTGTCTCCTAGCGGTGATGCAAAAGCTCACTAGTAGACTCGTTAATTGCGGATCTTGAATCGCTAAGAATCAACAGAGGGATGTTGATTTTAGTGGGAGTACATTCTATTAAATTTGTTTAATACTGATTTACTCTATCATGGTTTTATTTGTCTTAGTATTTTGCATTTCCTATTGTAGATCAATGGCATCTAGCAACCACGCACACCTTTTGCTTTGCGATCGATTCTTGAGAAAGAGAAATTAAATGGAACAAACTATTCGGATTTGGTCCGTAACTCGAGAATTGTTCTCGTGGCGATAAAAGGAAAACGCTCGACACCCCAATCCCGTAAGAACTCGCTAACAATGCGTCTCTGCATTGTTAAAAATGCCTACAAGAAAGCATGTGATGACTCTCTTGAGATTAGTTGTCTTATGCTTGCATGCATGGAACTCGACCTTCAAAAGCGGTTTGAGGATCGGAAGCGTATGATATGATCATAGCGCTTAAGGACATGTTCGCACACGTGCCGGACCGAACGGTTCAATGTCTCTAAGGCTTTTCGGAATGCAAGTTAACGAAGGTGCACTGTAGGCCCACATGTGATCAAAATGGTTGGTTACAATCGGACTTTGGATAAACTTGGTTTTCCAATTGGCCAAGAGTTGGCAATCGATTTCATTTAGCGTCTCTTCCACCTAGCTATGGGCATTTCATTTGAACTACCATATGCATGGGCGGATAAGGGCCTTAATGAGCTTTGTGGGATGCTCAAAAGCAGAGAGTGACATTAAGAAGTGTGCGTGGCCTAGCCATGTGATGGTGTGAGAACAAGTCTAGCTTCAAGAAAAGGGTAAGAAGCCATGGCCAAAGAATAAGGGCAAGGTTAAAGATATGATCTCAAGCCAACGCCTAAGCCTAATCTTTGGACTCGAGTCGAGACAGTATGCTTCTATTGTAAAGCGCGCCTTTGGAAGAGAAAGCGCAAGAAGTACATGGATTCGATGAATGCAAGAAGAAGGTCGGAAGTAAGACTTCCACCCATGGTACACTTGTCATAAATGTTTTAGACATTTTTCTCGCAGATTCTCCTATTAACTCTTGGGTATTTGATACGGATCGCTTGCTCACATTTGCAACTCGATGCGAGGGCTAATAAGAAGTAGAGGAGTCGCAAGAGGTGAAGTTGATTTTCGCGTCGGGAATAAAGCAAGGGTTCTTTGCCGTTGACCGTCGGCACCATGCAACTTCAGCTTCCTTCAAGATTTATTATGGAATTGAATAATTGTTATTATGTTCCTAGTATGAGTCGAAACATTTTATCCCCTCATGTTTGATGAGAGATGGTTATTCATTTGCAAGTAAAGACAATGGTTGTTTGATCTCTAAAAATGGAATGTTTATGGCTTTTTGCCCATTGTGAATGGGTTATTTATTTTAAATCTTGATGATGCGCCTATCTTTAACATAAATGCTAAAAGACTTCGACCTAATGATTTGAATCCCACCTATGTTTGGCATTGTCGTTTGGGTCACATAGTGAAAAGCGCATGAAGAAGCTCCATGTTGATGGTCTTCTAACTTCGTTTGATTGTGAATCATACGAGACATGTGAAGCTTGTTTGCTTGGTAAGATGACCAAATCACCTTTCAAAGGTTCTTTTGAGAGGCGTCGGACTTGTTGGAAATCATACATACCGATGTATGTGGACCAATGAGCACGATCGCTAGAGGTGGATTTCATTACTTCATAACTTTCATCGATGATTTTAGTAGATATGGCTATGTCTACTTAATGAAGCATAAGTCCAAACTTTGAAAAGTTCAAAGAGTTCCGAATGAGGTTGAAAATCAACGTGCCAAGAAAATTAAGGCTCGCGATCGATCGTGGTGGCGAGTATTTGAGTCATGAATTTAGCAATCATCCAAGAGTTGCGGAATTGTTCCTGACTAACACCGCCCGAACGCCTCAAAGAAACGGGGTATCCGAGCGGCGTGTCGGACCTTGTTGGACATGGTTCGATCGATGATGAGCCATGATTTACCATTATCCTTTGGGGTTACGCTCTAGAAACGGCAGCTTTCACACTTAATAGGTACCGTCTAAATCCGTAGTTAAGACACCATATGAGATATGGGTGGGAAGAGTCACGATTTGTCTTTTCTAAAGATTTGGGGATGTGAGGCGTTTGTCAGCGACTCTGATCGGACAAGCTCACACCCAAGTCGGATAAATGCATTTTCGTGGGATATCCAAGGAAACCTTTGGATATTACTTCTACAACCGACTAGAGGGCAAAGTGTTTGTCGCTCAAGTGGTGTTTTCCTAGAGAAAGAGTTTCTCAATAGGGAGACAAGTGGAAGAACAGTGCGGCTTGAAGAGGTTCAAGATGAACCAATCGGGAAGACTCGACGAATGATGCCCATGTGGCGTAACAAGTTGAGGAACCCATGGCAAAGGAAGCACCACCACCACGAAGGTCGGAAAGGCTCCGCAATGCGCGAGATATATTATTGTTAGACAATGATGAGCCTACGACCTATGCGGAAGCAATGATGGACCCAGACTCTGAGAAATGGCATAGTGCCATGAGATCCGAGATAGCATCCATGGAGACAATCAAGTTTGGAATTTGGTTGACCCACTGATGGTGTTAAAACCATAGAGTGCAAATGGATCTATAAAAGGAAGATTGATATGGATGGAAATGTTCATATCCATAAATCTCGACTTGTCGCAAAGGTTTTCGGCAAGTTCAAGGAGTTGACTACGATGAGACTTTCTCACTGTAGCGATGCTTAAATCAATACGGATCATTCTAGCTATTCGCATATTTCGACTATGAGATATGGCGGATGGATGTCAAAACGGCTTTCCTTAATGGAAATTTAACCGAGGCGTATATGATACACCGAGGGTTTTGTCGATCCAAACAATGCTAGAAAAGTATGCAAACTTCAAAAATCCATTTATGGATTGAAGCAAGCATCTCGGAGTTGGAACATTCGTTTTGATGAAGTGGTCAAAGGGTTTGACTTCATCAAAACGAAGAAGAATCTTGTGTTTACAAGAAGACAAGTGGGAGCTCACTCGTATTTCTAATCTTATATGTAGATGACATATTACTGATTGGAAATGATATTCCTATGCTCGAGTCCGTTAAGACCTCACTGAAAAATAGTTTCACAATGAAGGACTTAGGGGAAGCGGCATATATTTTGGGTATTAAGATCTATAGAGATAGATCAAAAAGGCTAATAGGATTAAGCCAGAGTACTTACATGGACAAAGTGTTGAAACGGTTCAACATGGAGGAGGCAAAGAAAGGGTTCTTGCCCATGTCTCATGGCATAAATCTTGGCAAGACTCAGTGTCCTTCGACAACTGATGAGCGAGATCGCATGAGTAAGATTCCATATGCTTCGCCATTGGATCTATCATGTATGCTATGATATGTACTCGCCGAGATGTTTCCTATGCTCTAAGTGTTACGAGCAGATACAGTGTGATCGGTGAGAGTCATCGGACGTGGTTAAAAACATCCTCAAGTATTTGAGAAGAACTAAGGATGTGTTCCTAGTCTACGGAGGTGAGGAAGAGCTCGTTGTAAATGGTTACACCGATGCAAGCTTCCAAACCGACAAAGATGATTACAAATCGCAATCGGGTTTTGTGTTCCTTTTGAGCGGTGGTGCGGTAAGTTGGAAGAGTTCCAAGCAGAGATCATTGTCGACTCTACAACGGAGGCCGAGTACATTGCGGCTTCAAGCAAAGCAAAGAAGGTGTTTGATAAGGAAGTTCATAATCGAACTAGGTGTGGTTCCTAGTGCGTGCGATCCTCGGATCTTTCTTGTGATAACAAGTGGGGCCATTGCGCAAGCCAAGGAGCCGAGGAATCACCAAAAGAACAAACACATCTGCGGCGGTTTCATCTCATTCGAGAGATCCTTAATCGAGGAGATTTAAAGATATGCAAAATACACACGGATTTGAATGTTTGAGATCCTTTGTGAAGCCTCTCCCATGACCTAAGCATGAGGCGCACACAAGAGCTATGGGTATTAGATATCTTCTAGATTGACTCTAGTGCAAGTGGGAGATGTTGGAGATATGCCTAGAGGCAATCATATTGATGATGATATTTCATTGTATCCATGATTTAATAAATGTTCCTTGAATATTGCCTTTGTGTTGATTAACAAGTATGTGACTTGTTTGTGAAACTCTTTACTTGTATGGTTATTCTAAAGTTGTCCCTAGTCGGAGTTCATGTGAGGACACACGTGAATGATGGATTAGCACATGTATCGGTTGATGACCATGTTTCACGTGTCATAGACATGGAGATGTCAAACCAATAATGTGGACACATGTTTAGAACATGGGGTTGGACCGACCCAACATGAGACATAGTAATTATTCTTATGGTTCTCTCTACACAATGTGTACGCCTTGTCCTTAGACACGAGATTGTCGCATGTACTTGAGATGTGAATCGACCTACTTAGGGGCTATCAAACGCTACTCCAGAATCGGGTAGTTATAAAGGTAGCTTCGGGTTTGTCATGAAGCATGCTGCGAGGCATGGTCGGTCGAGATGGGATTTGCCTCTCTACCGCAGAGAGATATCTCGGGCCCTCGAGTGATCGGATCCAAATGCATGGCCATGCTACTTAAGGTTAAGAGTTAACCTAGTAAGGGATTCCGGATCACAGATCGAGAAAGAGTGGTCACTTGGAGCTCGACCGAATATCGTGAGGCAAAGGGATTGGCATGTACATAACGTTGTGATGGTTCGTCCGATATGATCTTTACGTATGTTTAGGAGTTGGCACATCTTGCTAGAGGCGCTACCAACTATTGACCAAGTATGTGTACTGCGTCATGTCTAAACATATGTGAACCATAGGTCACACACTTAAGAAGTGAAGCCTAATTCGGATTGGATCCGAATTAGATCGGCATTGAGTCATAATGGGCCTCTATTCGTAGAAGCCCATTATAAGGACGCCTATAAAAGGAGAGCGGGCGCGCTGGTTGAGGTTGAGTTTTTCGTGACATCCCCAAACCCCGGCCGCCACCCTCCCACGCCCTAGTCGCCGCGCGGATCTAGTAGTCCGGCGTGCGTCGCTTCCTCCGCACGTGTGGATACCTTTGAAGGCGCATGCATCCGTGGCGTTGGGACGAACCGCAAGAAAGGAGTCAGACGTGGGACGCCACGACGAGGACGAGGAAGTAGTACGACTACTCGCCGACGCATCGCATCAACTTGGTACGACTACTGCGCCCGACGCGCGCATCAACTTCCGCACTGCGCGTCTAGTGGTAAGACCGTGATCTATAACTGCAGTGATCTTGGTTTACGGGTAGAATTTTTTAATTTGCGCTAGTGTAGCCTACCCGTTTCCCTACACTAACTCCACCATGATTGGGCGGTTTTGATTATTCGACCAAGTATACTTGGGACCACCCCTTTTAATTTCTAAGAGCCTATTTGTAGCAATAAAACCATTAAATTGGTCCACTAGCACTTGGTTATAATTATCCGAAGTTTTTTCATCCGCTTTCCTGATCAAATTAAAATCTCCCCCCCAAAACAACCGGAAGCCCAGACTTACCACACTGAATATGCAACTCTTCCAAAAAGTTATCAATCCATTTGTGTTGCGCAGGCCCGTAGACGTTAACTAACTCCCATCTGAAATTATATCTCTTATGTCTCACAGTCATGCTCACAAAATATCTCCCCTGATCTCTCCCTTCCACTTCCAACAACCCATTTCTCACCCCTAACAATAAACCCCCAGAGTGTCCCTAAGCAGGGACCCAATGCCAAACAAAGTCCTCATTTCCAAACAAAGCCTTCAACTCTCGAATAGTAAAATCTTTTTTAATAGTCTCTTGCACCCCCAACACCTTCAAAATTCTCTTGTCACATTAGCTCCTTAAGCTACCTTCTCCTAGTAGGTTTACCCATGCCTCTAATATTCCAGAAAAGAAATTTCATGTATTATCCGTGTGATTAAATGATATTTCCCTCTTCGCTCTGCCTTTTCCTCTTTTACCAACCTTAAAACCAGAAACACCCCTTGAGACCACAACATCCTCATTAATATCCCCTCCTCCACTGACTTCATCAACATCGGTGTAATCTGTTTGATCAATGAATTTTCTCCCAATTCACCTTAGCAATTGCCACCCAAACCAACTCTTGGGCCTGCATGGCAGTGATCACCTCTCTAGATTCTACCTCACATGAACCTAATCTAATCCCACAAGAAGTAGCTAATTCTTCTAGATAAGGAATAGGAGTATCATTTAAGATAGTAAAAGAGTTATTAAAAATATTACCTTGAGTATCCAGATTGTGAATATATTTAAGCAAGGAAGCCTTCTTCTGGATCGGAATGCCTTGATCATGAATTCTTTCACTCTTCCTGGTGGTCTTAACAGGTTCTTTGACTTTACTCTTTCCCCCTCTTTTTTTGTAGATAACCCATTCCTTATTACCAGCATCAGCCCCCTTCACATTTTCATTAAAAACCACCCCTTTTAAAGTATCATCATTAAAATCCTTAATATCCTCTCTATTCTTCTCAGCCCTCCCCAAATCAACAAAATCTTCTGATGAAACACCCCTACACATCAGATTGTCTTGATTTTCAATTGTATCCGTATCTGCTGGTTCTTCCTGAGAATCTCCCCTCTGTTCCTTACTAGAAATCTCTTTGTTACTTGGAAAAGTCAAACATGGCCAGAGAGCAGCCGAAATCAGGGAAGTACCCTCAGAAGTATGTACCACTATTGCATCTTTGGGAGCTGAAAATTTTTCCTGTGCGAAATCATCAGATATCTCTCCCTTTTGAACAATCACATCGATATTAACCTTCTGTCTGTCCCTCTCCTCCTCAGATTTTCCACGAGAAGTAGATCCTTCAGTGTCTAAATTTCTAGGAAAGCTATAAGATAATGGAACAACTGATAACACGACTATTGGGATTATACACCGTTAATTCGATACAATTCACCTCCTCGCTACTAACCTCTCCTATCTATTGTTTACCCTTAATGTTATCTGAACCCCCTCCACTGTTTTGTTCAGAAGATTGATGAGATTCACCCCCATATTTTTTCCGCCAGTTTTTCCCATTCCGTTTTATGATCACTTCCATTTGAGTCATCCTCGTCCTCCTCCTCGTCATCATCTTTCTTATGCTTATTAATGCTATGAAAATGATCATACACCGGGCCACTTTTCTTTTTGGTCCCCTTCACTTCAAATTTGATTTTGTACCCATATAATTGATAAAGATCTCAACAAAACAATTAATCTTGGTAGGGTCTCTACTCAAAACCTTAACCCTCACAGGGTCAGCCCTCATCAAGCTGATCTCATCAACCTCAATCGGTTCTCCAACTGTACTTGAAATTTCCATTACCGCTTCAGAAGTCTTTGCATAAATGGGAGTCCCTGAAACCCGCACCCATCCTGCAGAAAGAACTGAAGAAGCATCCAGATCTAAAGATAATTTTTCAATCCTAGCCTTGATGGAATGCAAAGCCAGTTCTACACTTCTAGCCTTAGACCAAGTATTCAACATCTCTTTAGAAGGAAAGACCACCCCAAATTCTGACTCAGATAACTTCCTAACTTTCCAGTCCCAATTATCTTGAATTAAATGTTTCAATTCTACAACAATCTTACTAACAGAAGCAACTCCTTCCTTAACAATTAAAACCCCTGTAACCTCTTGTTGTTCAGAAGGCTTCAAACCAGGAATTTGAAGACTGTAAAAACCTTGTCCACGTATCCCATCCGCACTGCTTCAACCCTTTTAGTTGCTTACCCTCAGAACATCCGGATGTCATATACCGCTTTTTTACATTTGTAATGCATCGGAGGATTAGTACCCTGAGCTTGGTGATGACCTGACTGTAGGCACCTAAAACAAGTACCACGATCTTCAGATCTAAGCACCCCTGTATTAGGTCCAATGTCACCCCAATTTTTTTTTAAGATCTTCCCCTTTGATCGAACCAACAGGAGGATCTCTGACGAGAGCAGACTTACTGACATCCCCCCGAGGAATACCACCTCTTCCACCAGATCCTCCCCTAAAATCACCTCCTTGATGTTGCATTCGCTGGGGATCCCCATCTCTAACATACGAATCCTTGCCAAAATCATTCTTCCATCCCACCCCTTGAGTAAAACTACCTCTACCAGAAATCCCAAAACGGAAATCAGAATGAACACAATCACGATCCATGTCTTAAGAACCCAGATACGTACCTAATTTCATACCACCCCCCTGCTGGTTCTCATGGATCCTTCT
Organism: Ampelocalamus luodianensis; assembly: GCA_036346255.1. Lineage (NCBI taxonomy): Eukaryota > Viridiplantae > Streptophyta > Magnoliopsida > Poales > Poaceae > Ampelocalamus > Ampelocalamus luodianensis. The sequence goes on along the minus strand of CM070628.1, from coordinate 22,780,081 downwards.
CTTCTGCTCATGCTCGCGGCTTAGCGTAGCACGCACATCTTCTTTCCCCATCAAGTCATCTTCCTCCATCCAATCTTCAGGAGCACTCCGCTTTCCACCGATCCAACTACGACCACCACCGCCAAAACGACACGGAAACCTTCCCCGGCCCACGATCCATCACCCCACCCCTAACAGCTTCAGCGTAAGATCTAGTGAGAGGCAGCGGATCAGCAATCCTCCGAACCACACGAGCCCGGCTCCCCACCGGAGCACTTCTCTTTCACTCGCAGCAAATCCTAAATTGCCAACGCACGCATGCTTCGGAACCCACCGCCACGAAGAGCTCGGAATGCGCCGTCAGGAATGGGAGAATAGATCTGCGAGGGTAGTACCAAACCTATGGGCCGGCCCATTACTGCATTTCGTTGGGTGCTCCGCCACCTACCCGTGTCGAGCCGCAACGTCCGAAGCTCCGCCCGTGGACTGGAGATCGTTCTCCATGTGCATGCCAGGGGAAGACGAACGGGGGATCTAGATACCAGTAGAGCTTCGTCGAGAAGCCTCCTGCCCTGTGCGCTCAGCCGCCAACGCGTGGTGAAACACCCCGTCCGAAGTCCCGCTCGAAGACGTGATCTCCTCCTTACTCGCCACGATCATGCCATTGGAAGACGAGTGGAGGATCTGAGTTCCAGACATCAGACATTGTTGCATAACTCGCCAATCTTAACTTACTCGGTGTTGTTTTGATTGGTGGATTAGGTCCTATTTGGCTGAGCTCCAGCTCAAGATTTTGGGCTCATAGAAGCAAGTTCTAAAGCCAAAAAAATAGGGGTGTTTGACCCAAATATTGGCTTTAGTTTATGATAATCTTCACTTTACCAAATTACCCCCACAACTTTATCTTCGTCCTCTCCCACGAGGGCAATATTGGTATTTTTATCCCAAAATCATTTGGAGCCGATGGAGTCATCCTTACTTTGCTTCTCTCCCTAGTGCAAATTGGGCTCCTCTGGAGCCAACCGGACGCTTGTGAAGCCTAGCTCTAGAGCTCGAGCGTTTGGCGGCCCGACATCTCGAGCTTCTCCCAGAAGCCTAGCTTCGAGCTCGACCAAACGACACCTTAGTTTGTTTCATACATGGGTCTGGTTCAAATTTCGAACAAAAGGAAGCACACCTCGTTGGTATTTGGACTATGTTGGCAAGACTGATTTCTCCTCTAGTAGAACATAATGCTTTAGGAATCTATTTTGTTCTAAAATGAGTATCTATCTCGAGGAACATTTGACAGTGCAGATAGTCGGAGCACCTGCCGCTATAAACGAGAAATCCACTCTCTTTAATTTAGCTAATAAAACACAAAAACAAAGGAGTATTTATTACATGGGACTGTCTATTCATAAGGTGATGAAATTTTCTTAAGTATAAGTCATTTTTATCTGTTGGATCAATATCCAATCATATGACACATCAATCTCGACACAAATCCAATGGTCACAACAAGTGACTTAAACTTAAGAAAATTTCAGGCGATTTAAAAGTAGCAAGACTCTTATTACATATAGATCAAAGGTACCATTATTAATTAGAGTGCTTCACCATGTTTAATATTCTCTCTCATCCTAGAACCATGGGCAGGCATAACAATCACTACCATTCCACCATGGACATATATTGTAAAGCATTTATTCAAAAAAAAATAGACATACGTTGCGAAATAGGAATACTTGTTGATTTGTTATAGAGATGAAAACCGTTGTGCCAAAATTATTAAATTATGACACTTTAATTTGTCGGAGTATCCGTATTCGAGTGGTAATTAGACTTATCGTTCGGACGGCATGGTTAAAACCGGCCGGTTGGTATTAGGGTTTATTTTGTTTTACATGTGTAGAAATGTGAATCTGTTAATTTTCTAATTAAGGTTGAGGAAGCATGTAGGGGAAGTACAAACAAGAAGGGTAGATCAGATGCTGTTTTGGCGTACATGACGGGACCGGGCCAACGTTTTTCTTCACAAACGACTGAACGAGAGATGGAACCTTTAGCATGGACCATGGAGTAGGAAAATCTAGCGTCGAAATATCGCGGTTACCGGTACTGGTTATTAGTGTTATCGGTAGGGTCTGATAAATTTTTATTCTGGACAAAATTTTTTTGGATTTATTGAATTTTCATCCAAATTCAAAATTTAGATAAATTTTGTCTTTACATCTGAAAATTTCAAATTTGAACTCTAAATTTTTGTCCAAAATTTAACTAAAATTTCCAGTAACCGGCGTAACCCGATTGTATCGCTATCCGATAAAATTCTTATAACAGCAGTGTTTACATGAATGTCTCTCTAGCCTACATCTAACTTGCATTAAGACTAAATAAATCTATCCTCGCAAAAAAAAAAAAAAAATCACTTCCAAATTGATCTTGTTTAACACTCAACTTGAGAATGTCAATAACGTCTAGAATTGTGTGCTTCATGTGCTTGATTGCAGAGTAAGCACATCAAACAACGCAAACCTCTATTTTAACGCTACTATCGACTTCGACGTGTCTTGTACAAATCTGAACTGACTATTTCATGTACCTTCGCATCGAGAAGTTAGAAGCCGGAGCCATGCGAAACAGGAACTGCACAGTTTTTTGTTATTTAACACTTTTAAATATATTTTTATTAGTAACCGCTCGCAACTTATTTCCAAACCCAAGACTTTTGGCTACACTACCATTATTAACATGATAAACAACACTGCCACGCTACAAAGTAAATCAAGCCCTGAGCTATTTTGGCCACGCCACTATCCCTGATGTTGCGAAACAATACTGCCACATCATGATGATTGGTATGACTGTTTGGCCACGACACATGTGTTGGTGTGACTATAACGGCCAGATTTAGAAATAAGTTAGACGAGAGATCATTAATAAAAATAAATTAAAAAGATTAAATAATAAGACAAGGTGACGAGGTTGTTAGGACGCACCTTATCACTTAACTTCTTCATCTCTTTGGTTTGGTACTATTTCCCACCACACAGGAAGATTGGATGTACCCTACCTGCCTTTGGTTGATGCGAGGTGGGCGATGTCTCAATACAGTTGGGGATCAGCCATCCTTTGCGCCACATACAGGGGGTTGTATGACGCTTCGCGGCCCGACATTGGTGTAAAGCCGAGCCTTAACATTTGCTACATGCTCTTGTAGTTGTGGAGTTAGGAGCACTCCCCTATTGGACGGTATTCCTTCGAGAAAGCAGTGCACCCGTACCCCGAGTTGCATGACCCGATAGACGGACCCACTAAAGGCTACCGGTGGACTACTGCCCAGCTATGCTGGGCCAATGAAAGATTGGCGAGGTGCTACTCGTTGTTCCACAACTAGTTTGAGTCGTTGCATGACAACGACATCATATGGGATCTATGGAGCCCAGATTTCGTTGATACGGTAGCGCTACACGAGTTGTCTATCTAATGAACGTAGGACACTGGATTATGGGCGACAACCTGCTACCTGGTGTTTGCACATATGGTGGAGCTTTACGCGCCATAGCGCAAAATACGACAGTTCAATTTGTACCAGCTTGTACCCCCTCCCACCAGAGCGTTTGGAGTAGGTGACGCACCAAGAGAGGCTCCACCACTCGTTCGATTGACACAACACTTCGCGACGTGACGACACCATAAGACACTTACAACCTTTGGTCATTTCATTGATGATATTTGTACTATTTGTTACTGAACCAGTTTTGTCTCTCACTTTAGCTAGAGCGGCTGCAGTGCATCGGAGACCGCCATCCGCAGCCCAGAGCACACCGTACCGAGGCTGCTAAGCACTTTGAAGTACATCTTTGCGGAGTCGAAGAATGTGATAAAGAACATGAGCTGCAGTTGTTTGAGAGGTAACATCCTACACATCGCGCATCGAGTGGGGGGGGACCGTGCTCACTTGCTAGGTCAGCATGGCCCAGTCAGATCGACGGGTGTCGTAGCACTCCCCATCGGTCATCTGTGCTCTAGATCAGTAGGGAGGTAAGTTATGTATAAATTTATGTTCTATTTTTTTGTTACGCCTTAGGTTCCGCTAACATCATGTCGTTCTCTAGCTGCACGTCCGTCGGGATGCATCACTTTTGTCGTCCGCACCGCGTACTTAGACTGGTGCTCCCCCTCAATCATCTAAACTACACATCCGGGAGGTACGAGATGTTCAATTTACGTCCTGGTTATTTATTTCACCTAACATCATTCTATTTTGTAGCCTTCAGTTGACCGTGGGGGTGACGGCCATCCGTCCACTGATGAGGATACAGGCCTCCCAGCTCCTGCTAGGGAGTAGTACACGGCGCCAGGGTTTGGACCGTGGCACCCAGGACACCCACTCCTGTCGTATGTTGAATAGTATGGAGTACCCACGAAGGGCGAGCTTTAGGTTGCCGCACATCGCAAGCAAGGCCGAGCTCCTCCACACCGAGGGACTTGTAGACAACGATCTAGGGGCGGACGCCCGCATGGATTTCTTGATTCATTCATTACTGACATGATTACAGGTGGCAACAAGTTTGGCATGACTCAGCTAGACGACTATGATGTTGGACAGACTCAGCTGTGACAGAATCAGCTTGCTGATGTACGTTCGCCCACTCAACGGTCTCCGTACCCCCCTCTAAACCGACCCGTGCTCTCTAGACCGGCTAACGTATCCCATAGGACATGCTCGATGTAAAAACCAGGACACGCACACAAATGCAGATGCAGCGAGTAGAGAGTGGCTTAAACAAGTAAGCCATATTGTATCATGTATGTAACCGCACTACATATATGTTATGCTCTTTTGTTTTGCTATATTTGTATGCATATTTTGTATGTTATGTTTATATTGTCGAAATAAATCGGTTCTGGACTAACATGAAATAAAAAAACAATGGGGTTCACATGGATTCATGAAATCACGATAGTTTGGACATGAAATCGTAAAATTTAATAAATAAAATTGACGCCATTTTAGAATGCACTTCGTGATTCACAAATTACACACCCCCACGCGGTTTGGTAACATGCCTTACAAATGACAGCATGCATGATTGAACAAATCGGAAAATAGCTAAGATATACACGCCGCTTTTTGGAATTAGGAAAATGAAGGATCAAAACTAGCCTTTTGTGCAATAGCCCTTCCCTTGTCTCGAGACTTCCCACTATGGCGGCGAGTGTCGAAGTCGTCTATGTCCTCGCGATTCCATGATATAAGTATACCGCACGACCAAATACATAACCAGAATACAAATTGTACATAACTCACCTCTTCGATATGGAATGCGCTCAGTGACTAGAAACACTACGAGTCGCTCGGTCCCGAGTAAGAGCCTTCCCTTGTCTCGGGACTACCCGCATCGGTGGTGTGTCGAAGTCCTCCATGTTCGCGAGACGGCCGAACATTGCATGATGTTACTAGAACGAAGGCCAAATACATAATTAGAATGCAAATTGTGCATAACTTATCTCTTCGATATGAAGTGCGCCCGGGTGACGGGAGAAGCTGCGATGGCCAGTGGTCTCAGTGGCGGAAGCCTCCCCCTTGTCCGTCGTGCGCTATGCCTGGTCATACTCAGCCTCCTGTTCGGGGGTCCTCCACCACCACCCGGCTGTCCTGGGCTCGTCTAGTATATTTTCAATAGGGTTCGGTACATAAGGTTTCCATCGCTGGAAGGTCTTGGCTCGCATCGTGTCGAACCCGGGAACGAAGGATCCCGAATTCTCTGTGTTCAAACACCGGTCCAAGATTTCCAGCGTACACAGTCTCACAAAAAGGATATCACATTCATATCACGAAAGCATAAATGACATTAATTAAATAATTGTTTAATACAATGAGTTTGAATAACAATATCAAAAGTCAAATGATAAACACAGCGGAAACATAATAATAGTGGGAGCCACATGATGCGCCACAGGCAATCGTCTGGGTCAAAAGGCCTACTCGTCTGGGTCCTCACCGTCAAGATAGCAGTCTTCTCCTGAATAAGATTTATTCAACAAGGATGAGCACAACTTCCGTACTCGCAAGTCACACCCAATATTGAATTTAAATGCATGCATAAGGTAACAAGTGAGTATGGCAGGGGTTGTTTTGCATAAACAGCGTTTTCAGTGTAAATAATCATAGTAATTTCTAAGGCAGTTTTATACTAAGATTAAAATCATATTTTAAAATGATAATATTACAATGTGGATAACCTCCAATGATTTAGTGAAGGATCCCCAACTAACACTTGGCCTCCCGCCCAATTTTTCATAAGGACTAACCATCCTCAACATTTAATAAAGTGTTTTAAAACCAAAAACAATTTAACTTTAAGTGGCCCCGCTAGCATGTCCATGATCATGACGCGACTATTCGAATAGTTTCTACTCGCAGAGTTGGTACAACTTTACCCACACGAGATGACATGCTCGTTATGTCGCCAATTCACGCCCGTAGGCGTGGATCGAGCAATTACCATGAGGCCTTTACAATGTTCTGTCCTAATATACTCATGCCCGCTAAGGATTCGCCTTTGACTAACCGTCCTCTGGAAGCCCCTCTGCGCCAAGTTGGAATAAAACGCCTAACCGACACCCACATAATCACATGACATAAATATACTAGAACATCACAAATTAATTAGCCAAATCCTGCCCATACAGACATGTGGTAGTACGGTTAAGGTATAGCATTGCTGCTCAAAGACCTGGTCCTCAATTGACTTGGGCGTCATTCCATCAAACCATGTGCCTTAATCTTAACCAGATCAATCCTGCATAAACTCGCACTCCACCATTCCGACCATTTCGCCAAGTCCAAACCCATTTTTGATTTTATTTTGAATGAAACTCCATTTATAAACCCATGTGGTAAGACAATACCACAACATCAAATTTGAAACAAATTTGTAGAAATTTGGTGCAAACCTCCCAAATTCTCAGAATGTGAACTAAGCTTGGCTAAGCATATATTTAATTTTGGTAAAATCTTGCCTATGGTATCAAGGTAGTCAGATACAACATTCAAATTGGCCATACAATAACACATGGAATTAACTATATGTAAAACAGGAGATTAAAATATTTATAACAACATATGCATGCGATAAAGAATTTAAAATCAAAATAACTTAAAATATCTGGGCAATATGGCCAATGGTGTAACTTGCCTTGGTCGATGTCTTGAATTCTAAATCTTGATTTGATCGAACTCTCCGAGTCGTCGAATTCTATACGCTAAAATACGACAAATTCAATATTCAAATTCAAATAAATTCAAAACATAGCTCAAATTAACTCCAAATTTAAATATTTTGGTTTAGTTAGCTAGATTATAATTTTATATAATTTTTGCAATTTGAATCACTCAATTTGGAGTTCATATGCAAAAGTTATGAATTTTAGAAGTTTAAAACCTAAATCTGAAATTTAATTGAATTTTCCGAATTATTTTTCATGAAAAATCTACTTATTGCGCAACGTCGACGCTTAGCAACCGAATTTCAGAATTTAAAAGAAATAAAATGATTTCGACATGCGGGCCCTTTGTGTCGCTGACACGGTCCATATGGACCAAGCCCATCAACCTTGAGGGATCGCACGGTGGACCGTGTCGCTGCAGCGCGCGCGCGTGGCGCCGACGCGCGCCACACGGGCCGTGTCGCAGAGGTGGCGCCCAGTGGCGTGCCACGCCGGCAACGACGTTGAGGCTCGGGCCCGACGGCAGAACGGGCGACGGCGGACTTCGCCGGCGGTGAGTGGTGCCAAACGGTAGCTACGACTATTGCGATCACATTGATACCGACTTGGCTCAAGAGGTCGCCGAGGTCGCCGGAATTATCGCCGAGCAGAGGACGAGGTTCGCTATTGCTCGAACGACAATCAGATGTGTTTCGGCGCGGCGAAGGGGTTCCCGAGGTAGTACTTGCGACGGGGTGTCGGGCGTGAGGTCCACGGTGGTCGGCGTCGGGCGCGAGCGCCGTGGTTTTCACCGCGCAAGAAACCCAAAACAAGAATTGCGACGGCGTTGGAGCGAGAGGGAAGGAGTGAGTGATGGCTTTGGCTTCCGTGGAGGATCGCGCACCCAGGGCTGCCTTTTATAGGCGCCGGGGAGGTTTGGGGCGGTATGGAGGAGGTGGGGGTCGTGCGACGGTTTTGTGGCGACCGTGGGTTAACCGGCTATGAGACGGCGAAGATCGTGGGGTAAGTGCGGCGGTTGTGGACTGGTCTCGCACGCATACACGAAGAGCGGAGCGCTTGAAATTCAGCCGCTACGAAGCTCGAACGTGGCGAAAATGGTGGCGACGCGTTTCGGCGCGAGGAAGAAGAGGCGAGGAAGACGATGGCGCAGAGCCGTTGGATTTTAATCCAACGCCACAAGCGTTAGTCGCGACGCGAAGGGGTACGATGCAGCGATCCGACCGCTGATGTAGAATCCACGCGCGGGAGAGGGGAAAACGTGGGTGAGTTTGTAGCCGTCCGATTTAGATCGGACGGTGGGAGGTGAGAGGCGCGCGCGCAGTGTGTGGGCGGTCGGCGTTGGGAGGAGGTTTGGGTGGAACCTTTGGGTTTCGCCCAAACACTATTTGAGTTTTAAATTCTTTTCCAATTGTTTTAATTTGTTAATTCATATTAGCTTTACAAAATAGCAAAATAACTCCAAAAATTATGGAAAATTCACAGAAATTCCTACACTTATTTTGGACTTAATAAAATTATTTCCAACTTTATGTTGGCTTTTAATTTTGCAAATAAATTCATTCTTGACTTTAAAATTATTATAAAAGCTTTTAAGAAATCCAGAAAATTCCACAAAAGCAATTAAGTTTTAATTTCTACTGAAATTTGAAAATTTGGGTGTTACAAACCTATCGTTTTAAGGGAATCTCGACCGAGATTCGAGATTGGTCAAGAAAGAGGTTGGGATAGTTGGTCTTGAGGTCTTCTTTTTCCCATGTGGCTTCACTTTCCGGTGATGACTCCACCGCACCTTGTATGATCCGATGATTCTCGCTCGTGACTCGCTCGCGACATCCCGAATCTTGATTGGTCGCTCCACGAGGTGAGATCTTCTCGAAGATCAAGCTTTCCAGAAAGTATGGTCTTCTCGCGCTATGTGCATTTCTCAATCGGGATACAAGGAAGACATCGCATCGCCGACAATGCTTCCGCAACTCAAGCCGATATGCCACTTCACCTCTTTTGGCTAGAATTTTGTATGGCCCCACAAATCGGGTGCGAGTTTTCCTTTCGTCCTAATCTTCTTACTCCTCTCGAGTGGAGTGACTCGAGATAGACCATGTCTCCTACCTCAAAGTTTAAATCCTCCGACTGTTATCTCGCATAACTCTTTGTCGTGTTTGTGCCACTTTCAGATGTTCTCTTATGGCTTTTACCTCACTTTCAAAGATCTTTGATTAACTCAAGCCCAAAGAGCTCATGTTCCCTACTTCATCCCATAGGAGTGGAGTTCGCACTTTCTTCCATACAAAGCTTCAAATGGTGCCATTTGCAAACCGGCTTGATAACTATTGTTATAATGAAAATTTCGCATACGGCATATTCTTGTTCCAACTTTGTCCAAATTCCAGGCATGTGCTCTGAGCATATCTTCAAGAACTTGGTTGGTGCGTCTCCGTCGACCATCCGTCGAGGATGATAGGTCAGATCGAAATTGAGTTTGGTCCCTAACGCTCATGCAAGCTCGCGTAATCTTGATGTAAATTGGGAACCTCGTTTGACACGATCTTCTTGGGTACACCGTGCGCACAAACAATCCTAGCCACATATAACTCGCCAATCGGCTACAGTATGTAGTCTTGACGGGAATGAAGTGGGCTACTTTGGTCAACCGATCAATTATCACCGGATAGAATCATATCTCGATTGGGTCCTAGGAAGTCGGTGATGAAATCTATGCCAATTTCTTCCCACTTCCATTCTCGAATTGGTAATGGTCGCAACAATCCGGTGGTCTCGATGTTCTCGCTTTAACTCACGACACACATCACAACGAGCTTACTAACTCAAGCAATTTCTCGCCTCATGCCGACCCACCGATTTCTCCTTCAGATCCTGATACATCTTGGTGCTTCCAGGTTGAATGGAGTAAGGCATTTCATGAGCCTCCTTCAGAATTGACTATTTTAACTCCTGCTGGTTAGGTACACAAATGCGGTTCCCAAACCATACTGTTCCTTGTTCATCTTCAGCGAATAACTCGAGCCTTGCCCCTTCGCATATTCTTCTTGATCTCTTTGATGTCTTCATCTTCTAGTCGTTTTTCTCGATCCGACCTTGAAGAGTTGGTTGTACTTCCAAAGCATTCACACAACCTTGATGACAATCTCCAAGTTTAGACGCTTCAATTCTTCATGTAGTTCTCGTGCCTTCCGCACCATCATAGTATTGCAATAGGCCTTTCGCTCGTGGCATCCGCAACTACATTTGCTTTGCCTGATGATAGTGAATTCCGAGATCATAATCCTTTATCAACTCTAGCCATCTTTCTCGCCAAGGTTTAATTTCACTGCGTGAAGATATATTTCGACTCTTGTGATCCGTGAAAATCTCACAATGTTACCAATGAGATAATACCGCCGATCTTCAAAGCATGCACAATCGCTACTAACTCCACTCATGTGTCTGATAATTCCTTCATGGGTCCTCAATCGCTGGATGCATAAGCCACTACTTTGCCTTCCCGCATTAACACACATCCGAGACCTTGACGGGATGCGTCGCAGAAATCTTGAAATCCTTACGGATATCGGTCGACTAGCACAGTCTTGAGACTAATCTCCTCTTCGAGTCTTGAAAACTTTCTTCACAGGCGTTTGTCCATTCAAACTTCTTTTCCTTCTTCAGAAGTTGAGTCATGGGTCTTGCAATCTTAGAGAAATTTTCAATAAACTCGCGTAATAACCCGCTAGTCCAAGGAAACTTCTCACCCTGGATCGCCCCGGGTTGCTTCCAATCTGACACTGCTTCAACCTTGGCAGGATCTACTGCAATTCCTCCTGCTAACACAATATGTCCAAGGAATGCCACTTGACTTAGCCAAAATTCACTTTTGCTGAATTTGGCATAGAGTTGGTGCTCTCTGAGCTTGTCCAAGATCATTCGATATGCTTCGTGTTCTTCTTCATCCTTCGAGTAGATGAGAATGTCATCGATGAAAACAACCGCAAACTTATCCAAGAATTCCATGAACACTTTGTTCATCATATTCATGAAATAAGCAGGGGCCTTCGTCAAACCGAAAGACATTATCAGAACTCGCATACCCATATCCGTGGTGAAGGTTGTCTTCGGAATATCTTCTGGTCTGATCTTCAGTTGGTGATAGCCAGATCTCAAATCAATCTTCGAGAAGACACTTGCTCCTTTCAGCTGATCGAACAAATCATCTATCCTGGGTAGAGGATATTTGTTCTTGATCGTCACCTCATTAGTGATCTGTAATCAACACACATCCTCATGCTATTGTCGGGACCCGAAAATGCATCTCAGGAACCCTCTGTGTATTCTGAACTAGTCCCAGATCAGTAGCTAGCTCACACAGGGAAACAGTGATGAAATACCATCCATTTATTCGATTTAACTAAAAAGATCCTAATCCGCAAAACCTTCATGGTCCTCCTGGGCGAAGAACTCTTGAGCAGCTCGATATTCTTCAACTGAGCAATACATGGCAAAAGCCATGAGTACTTTGAATGTACTCAGCAAGCCGTGGGGAAATGTATGCAAATAGTATTCATGCAGGGCTTGAACAAAGATTAGCTGTATGACTCTTTTGCATAAAACAGCATTTACGATAAATACAATAAATAGATTGAAATGCGTAATTGAAAACAATAATAAGTAAATAAACACTTCCTTTGAAACAACCAGTGAACTTCTCATTCACTTCCCAACCAAACCAAGGATAAGTGAATTCCCCATTCACCAACCGACACAAACCACCAAGTGAATGACCTATTCACCAAACAAACATTATATTCATCAAGTGAACTTCCCATCCACACTCCGACACATTTTTGAAGAAACTCTATCTCCCGTGTGAAATCCCCAGGCACGTCCATAACCGCGGACACGCTATTCGAATAGTTTTACACTCTGCAGAGGTTGTACACTTGACCCACAAGAGATAGATCAACTTATAATGTCCGTTTAACACACTTCCGAGGTGTGCGACTAAGTGATCATCACAAGGCTTTTACAAAGTTCCTTCTTAACCCAGTTCTGCCCGCTAAGGTTTCAACACTGAATGTCTTTCCGACTGCATGTGGCCCTCTTGCGCCACCGTGAGAATACGTTTCCCGTAACCACGCTCACACGCACGTAATCGAAATTAAGACATTGCTAATTAATCACCAGTCCGTCCCATACTGCATATGTGGTTGTACGGTTAAGACCCAGTTCAATGGCGCACAAGATTAAGTCCTTGACAAATTACTCAGGCGAGCCTACCACAAACCCACAACATGTTCAATCCACATCCCCACTAACCACCATCCACTCGCCCGAGCGAAAACCATTTTGTTTAACCAACACCCATGACTAACCCCATCATGGTACATAAATTTTAACAAGAATGGCTCACCACTATAATTCCATAAATCATTAAGTCAAAATTAATTATTAAGACACATGTGATGACAAACCCATCGTAACTAAGCAAGATTAAGCATATGTACGATACCCATGTTGGCAATACAAATATGTCCAACTAAAATTACCCATGCTAAGGTGACAAAGGATTCATGGCATTCAAATAATCAATGGAGGCATAATGACAATAGGTAATAACAAATCCCAAAGCAATTTATATAAAGATAGCATGCAATTGTATAAAACAATATACTTTTGAAATCATAGGTTCAATATGATCAAAGGACCACGACTTGCCTGGGAATAAATCCAGTGATTGATCTTGATCTTGGTATGCTACTCCTTGCTCAAGCTTTCCAAGTATCGATGTCTATTCGCAAAACAAGCAAATAAACCAAATAAATAAATAACAGAGAGAAAACAACTTCCAAAAATTAAATAAAAATATCAGATAAATAGATCTCGAATTTAGACAGATTTAGGAATTTGAATGGACTCAATCGGAGTTCGATGCAAAAGATATGGGCTCGAAGATTGAAATCACATAAAATCTTGAAAATCGAATTTATGGATTTATGAATTATTTTTTCAAGGAAAAGAAGATTATGACGTCACTGACGTCAGCAGGGACGTTCGATTGGGATGAAAACCAATCGACGGTGGGTCCCACTCGTCATTGAGTCGGTGCATGGTGGACTTGGTTTAAGGAGGTTGGCTCGGGTGGAATCTTGGGTGTGCACACGGCCGATCGGGCGCCAACGAGGATGCCACATGGGCTACTGAGTTGAGGTGGCGCGAGGTGGAGGGTGAGCTGCCTAGCCACGCCAAGACGAGAGAAACCGAGAGATGGAAGCTCGGCGGCGAAGAAGTTGACGGCGGACGGCGAAGCGGTGGCGAGGTAGGTCCAAACAAGGTGCCAAACGGAACCTCGGGAAGGCGGCGATGCTCGGGAGGTGGTGGCGCGAAGAACTCCGGCGACGAGACGACGGCGGCGACATTGGCGGCGGGGTGCTCCACTGGTGCGGCGGTCTTGGCGATGAGATGGTGCCCGAAGCAAACGGAGGCGAGCACCGGCTTGGCGAGGTCACGAGGAGCACAGAGAGAGGTTCGGGAGGACCGAAGGTGAACCATGTCGGCGGCGGTGCGAAGTTGACCGGAGAGGGGGAAGAACCAAGGCGGCGGCGGCTCGGCGGCGGAAAAGACCAAAGGGAGGTGGGGATTAGATGAGAAAGACATTGCGCACAAGATGACGCACTCCAAATGACACGGGGCTCACCGGAGATGTAGATCGGAGGAGAGGGCGGCGGCCGGTTTGTCGGACGGGAACGAAAACGGTGAAGCGATGACTCCCGACCGAAGATGGTGGAAGCACGGTGAAGCTTGCGACGAGGCGATCCCAATGGCGGCGGAATCTCAGGCAAAGGTGCTCGATGGCGGCGACGACCGGCGCAAGGCTCGTGGCAGCTCGTTCTTGGTGGATTGCGGCGCCAAGAGAACGAGCTCGGGGACAAGATGTTAGGGTTTTGGCGAGGAGCTTGGGGCGAAAAGATTGATGCGGTGGCGGCCTTTAAATAGGGACCGAGAGGGAGTTCGCGAGAAGACGCGCGGCGGCGTCTCGGACACGGACGCGCGAGGGTGGAGTCCAGGAGGAGGACGACGCGAGGTGGCAAGGCGCGGCCCCCCGCGCGGAGAGGAGCGAAGTGGGCGCGCGGTCAGGCGGGAGGAAAGGCCAAGCGGGTGGGCCGAGTGAGAGAGAAATGGGTAGGGGTTTTAAGGATTGGGCCCAAGAGATATTCGAGATTTTTAATAGTTTTCTTTTTAGAAAATAGCTGAAAATCCAAATAGCAAATAGAAATAGCAAATGCACTCGGAAAAATTCTAGAAAATCCTAGAAAATATATCCAAGCACATAGAACCCAAATAAAATAATTTTGATAATAGTTGATGTTGACATTATTCATATTAAATTGTTTTGAACTCTGAAAATTCATATTAAGCTTTTTAATTTACCAGAAAAATCCAAATGGTTATTTTTCTTTTAAAACTTCAAAACAGACCAAATTTTTGGGATGTTACAAACCTACCCCCCTTAAAAGGGAATCTCGTCCCGAGATTGGTGACTAAAGAATAGGTTTCGCGTAGGTCTAACTCGAAGACTTACAGAGCGACGTTACGAGCGCTGTGCTTCTTCTGCAATGACATGGTTCAGTCTTCCTCTTGAGGCCGTTGATGGAGTCCTGGTAGCTTGATTTGGAGTTTGAGGCATTCCTCTTCCTACTCCTGGCAAAGAAGTCCTGGCTGGTGTAGGTCCCAAATTGAAAGGAACTGGTGTGAGACCTCGCTTCTGGGGACACTTGTTAGCATAGTGACCTGTCTGGTGGCAATTGAAACATTGAACTCCTGCAGCATAATTGGGGTTTCCCTGAGATTGACTATTGTTGCTGTTGTTGACATTGGGTATCCCTGTGTTTCCTGCATGAGACACAGGTACTGGGGTTCTGAATCCAACAGATGAATTATTTTGATGAAAAGGCTGCTGAGCATTGGTTCTGGCTCTCTGGAGTTGATTCTGATGAGCCCCATGTTGTATCATCTTCCTTTTGCGAGATTCGTCCAACTCACGACGAGAATCTTCTATGAGTACGGCTTTATCCACCATATGCTGAAAATCAACATAATCATTTCCAACCACTTGCACTCTCAAACTGGGGTTGAGTCCACCCCTGAATCGCTTCTGACGTGCATTATCTGTAGCAACATCTTCTAGAGCATAGCGAGAAAGTTGAGTGAACTTGTTGAGATATTCACCCAAAGACATGTTTCCTTGCTGGAGTTCACGAAATTCATTCTTCTTCATTTCCACTATACCATCAGGGACATGAGCTTGACGAAAGTCGTTGAAAACTCCTCCCAAGTGATAGCGTGAGAATTTCCATGAGTGCGGTGTAGTTCTCCACCATTCTCGCAATTTGTACCTTCCAACCGATGTGAAGCATAAAGAACTTTCTCACGATCATTGCATTGAGCAATGGCGAGCTTTTCTCCACCGAATGAAGCCAATCTTACTGCGTCCAAAGGTTCGGCGAATGAGAAAATGTAGGTGGGCGAGTCCTCATAAACTCGATAGCTTGGAATGATGATGAGCGGCAATGAATACCGCTACTTGATTATTCGACCATTCGATTGTTTTGGTTCAACAAGTTGACTATTGCGTGGCGGTCCGACTTTCTTTGCGTCATCATGGCGTTCATGTTCTGCATCATTGCACTCATGAATTGCGTCTGAGCTGCTAGAAGTTGTGCCATGTTGGGCTCTGCGGCTCCAGGGGCTGGTGACTGGTCACTTGCATTGACATTGGCATTGGCATCCTCTGACTGAGTACGGCTCGATGTATTGCGAGTATCAACCATCTGCGATAATCTCCCACAGGTTTAATAGGTAAGGTAGAAAAGCAATGTAGATGAGGGGGAATAGCACAATAGATGAGATAGAACAGGGTAGAAAGATAGAAACAGCCTAATTAGGGGAACAGATTATACCCAAAGGCAAAGACCAGAACACATAGCTGAAATGCTATGAAAGCACAATAAAACTTTTCAAATTAAAGCCTTAGTGTGACTGCAACATAATGCTTAACAGCAAAACTGCAGCTCCCACTTACACACAACCCAAATAAAGACCTATAGCAACAACGATCTAAAACGCTACTAAAACTCAATAGGACGGCTTCAAATCTAAACTAGAGAACGAAGATCCTTCGAAACAACTGGAACGAAGCAACGAAGATACTCTTGACAATTGCTTTTCTTCTGGACGAGAGAAATTTATGGGGCGAGAAAGTCAATTTAAGATTGTAAAACAACATTCAGCAAAGGCAAGAGACAAGATCTCTGGCACAGGATGAGTAGAATAGAATAGGATAAGAATAGAATAGACTGAGATGAGAATAGAACCAGAAGAGATGAGAAAAGAACAACTACTCAAGTCAAGTTAAGTTGATTTGATTTAGAAAATAAGTTTTGAAGCTTTTGGCTAAAACGACCATGCTAACTAAGGTTGCGTTCTACAGTCGATATGGCTCTGATACCACCTCTGTCGGGACCCGAAAATGCATCTCAGAACCCTCTGTGTATTCTCGAACTAGTCCCGCATCGTTAGCTAGCTCACACAGGGAAACAGTGATGAAATACCATCCATTTATTCGATTTAACTAAAAAGATCTCAAAGTAACCAAATAATAATAATAACTGGACCTTATGGTCAACATTTACTTAACTTGCCACGCAGGGCTAAAGAAACAAATGAACTCTTGCAGCGGAACGAAACTCTTCAAATGGCCAATCAACATGCCCACAGCAATCAGTGGAGAAGCATCCTAATCCGCAAAACCTTCATGGTCCTCCTGGGCGAAGAACTCTTGAGCAGCTCGATATTCTTCAACTGAGCAATACATGGCAAAAGCCATGAGTACTTTGAATGTACTCAGCAAGCCGTGGGGAAATGTATGCAAATAGTATTCATGCAGGGCTTGAACAAAGATTAGCTGTATGGCTCTTTTGCATAAAACGACATTTACGATAAATACAATAAATAGATTGAAATCGTAATTGAAAACAATAATAAGTAAATAAACACTTCCTTTGAAACAACCGATGAACTTCCCATTCACTTCCCAACCAAACCAAGGATAAGTGAATTCCCATTCACCAACCGACACAAACCACCAAGTGAATGACCTATTCACCAAGCTAACATTAAATTCATCAAGTGAACTTCCCATCCACACTCAGACACATTTTTGAAGAAACTCTATCTCCGTGTGAAATCCCAGCACGTCCATAACGCGGACACGGCTATTCGAATAGTTTTACACTCTGCAGAGGTTGTACACTTGACCCACAAGAGATAGATCAACTTATAATGTCCGTTTAACACACTTCCGAGGTGTGCGACTAAGTGATCATCACAAGGCTTTTACAAAGTTCCTTCTTAACCCGATTACGCCGCTAAGGTTTCAACTTTGAATGTCTTTCCGACCGAGCACGTGGCCCCTCTTGCGCCACCGTGAGAATACGTTTCCGTAACCACGCTTCACACGATGTAACGAAATTAAGACATTGCTAATTAATCGAGGTCCGTCCCATACCAGACATGTGGTTGTACGGTTAAGGCCCAGTTCAATGGCGCACAAGATTAAGTCCTTGACAAATTACTCAAGCGAGCCTACCACAAACCCACAACATGTTCAATCCACATCCCCACTAACCACCATCCACTCGCCCGAGCGAAAACCATTTTGTTTAACCAACACCCATGACTAACCCCGTCATGGTACATAAATTTTAACAAGAATGGCTCATCACCATAATTCCATAAATCATTAAGTCAAAATTAATTATTAAGACACATGTGATGACAAACCCATCGTAACTAAGCAAGATTAAGCATATGTACGATACCCATGTTGGCAATACAAATATGTCCAACTAAAATTACCCATGCTAAGGTGACAAAGGATTCATGTCATTCAAATAATCAATGGAGGCATAATGACAATAAGTAATAACAAATCCCAGAGCAATTTATATAAAGATAGCATGCAATTGTATAAAACAATATACTTTTGAAATCATAGGTTCAATATGATCAAAGAACCACGACTTGCCTGGGAATAAATCCAGTGATTGATCTTGATCTTGGTATGCTACTCCTTGCTCGAAGCTTCCCGAAGTATCGATGTCTATTCGCAAAACAAGCAAATAAACCAAATAAATAAATAACAGAGAGAAAACAACTTCCAAAAATTAAATAAAAATCTCAGATAAATAGATCTTGAATTTAGACAGATTTACGAATTTGAATGGACTCAATCGGAGTTCAGATGCAAAAGATATGGGCTCTGGAAGATTGAAATCACATAAAATGCTGAAAGTCAGAATTTATGGATTTACTGAATTATTTTTCTGAAGGAAAAGAAGATTATGACGTCACCGACGTCAGTGAGGACGTTCGGTGGGATGAAAACCAACTGACGGCTGGGTCCCACTCGTCATTGAGTCGGTGCACAGTGGACTTGGTTTAAGGAGGTTGGCTCGGGTGGAATCTTGGGGTGTGCCACCTGGCTGCTGGCCGGCGCCAACGAGGATGCCACATGGGCTACTGAGTGAGGTGGCGCGAGAGGTGGAGGTGAGGTGGCTAGCCACGCCGGCCAGAGAAAGCGAGAGAGATGGAAGCTCGGCGGCGAAGAAGTTGTGGCGTCGGCGAACGGTGGCGAGGTAGGTCCAACAAGGTGCCAAAACGGAACCACAGGAAGGCGGCGATGCTCGGGGAGGTGGTGGCGCGGCAACTCCGCGACGAGACGACGGCGGCGGCGACATTGGCGGGCGGGTGCTCCATCGTGCGGAGGTCTTGGCGATGAGATGGTGCCGAAGCAAGCGGAGGCGAGCACCGCTTGGCGAGGTCACGAGGAGCACAGAGAGAGGTTGGGAGGACCGGAGGTGAACCATGTCGGCGGCGGTGCGGTTGACCGAGAGGGGAAGAACCAAGGCGGCGGCGGCGGAAAAGACCAAAGGAGGTGGGGATTAGATGAGAAAGACATTGCGCACAAGATGGCGACTCCAAATGACACGGGCTCACCGGAGATGTAGATCGGAGGAGAGGCAGCGGCGGCTTGTCGGACGGAACGCAACGGTGAAGCGATGACTCGGCCGAAGATGGTGGAAGCGCGGTGAAGCTTATGACGAGGCGATCCCAATGGCGGCGGAATCTCGAGCAAAGGTGCTCCGATGGCGGCAATTCCCGGCGAAGGCGGTGGCCGGCTCGTTCTTGGTGGATTGCGGGCGGCGCCAAGAGAACGAGCTTCGGGGACAAGATGTTAGGGTTTCGCAGAGGAGCTTGGGGCGAAAAGATTGACGCGGTGGCGGCCTTTAAATAGGGACCGAGAGGGGAGTTCGCGGCAAAGACGGTGCGGCGGCGTCTCGGACACGGGACGCGCGAGGGTGGAGTCGGGGAGGAGGGCGGCGCCGAGGTGGCAAGCGCGGCCCCACCGGGCGCGAGAGGAGCGAAGAAGCGCGCGGCCGGCGCGGAGGAAAGGCCAAGCTGGCCGGGCCGAGGTGGAGAGAGAAATGGTAGGGGTTTTAAGTATTGGGCCCAAGAGATATTCTGAGATTTTAATAGGTTTTCTTTTAGAAAATAGTGAAAATCCAAATAGCAAATAGAAAATAGCAAATGCACTCGGAAAAATTCTAGAAAATCCTAGAAAATATATCCAAGCACATAGAACCCAAATAAAATAATTTTGATAATAGTTGATGTTGACATTATTCATATTAAATTGTTTTGAACTCTGAAAATTCATATTATGCTTTTTAATTTACCAGAAAAATCCAAATGGTTATTTTTCTTTTAAAACTTCAAAACAGACCAATTTTTTGGGATGTTACAGCTGTTATCCTTTTTCTTGACGAACAGCACTGGTGCTCCCCAAGGTGATGAACTGGGTCGGATGTACCCTTTGCTTCGCAGTTCTTCAATCTGTTTCTTCAATTCTGCCAATTCATTGGCTGACATTCTATAGGGTCGTTTCGATATTGGAGCTGTCCCTAGGACTAAGTCAATTAAGAACATTACGTCCCGATCCGGTGGCATGCCAGGTAGATCATCAGGAAAGACATCAGCATATTCTCGGACTACCGGGATGTCTTCAAGTTTCACTTCCTTCATGCTGGTGAGGATGGAACTTCCATTGGTGCAAGTCTTGGGCTTGAACTCGACTGAAATTCCTTCTCCATTAGTGAGAGTGATAGACCTATTGGCACAGTCTATTTGTCCATGATTCTTGGCTAACCAGTCCATTCCGAGAATGACATCCAAACCTTGGGAATGCAAGACTATCAAGTCCGCTAGGAAGGATACTCCGGATATTTCAAGAGCGAGGTTCGGGCATAGAGAACTAGTTCTCAATTCTGAGCCCGACGAATGGATTATCATAGGATTGTTTAAGGGAGATATAGGTAACCCATTTTTGCCCACAAATTTATTTGATACAAATGAATGCGAAGCTCCGTAATCAAATAGCACTAAAGCTGGTATTGAATTGACAAGAAACATACCAAGCACAACATCTGGCGCTTCCTGAGCTTCCTCAACTGTGACGTGGTTCACACGTCCCTTGATGAACTGGCCTGATGGCTTTGCGCGCCGCCGTGGTTGTGGCTCTGGTGCCGACTTGGCGAATCTTTCTTTCTTTGCTTCTTGGGACATCTGTTGGCGTAATGGCTGTTTCGTTCTGATGGAAACAGTCACTCCTCGCAGTGAGGAGCGGAGCTCTTCGCTGGAATTGCCCTCGATTGATGCGCGCGAAGTTGGAGGTGTTGGGGCGCCAGTTACTGCGGGGCTGCGGGCGTGGAAGAGCTGGAACTTCCACGCAGTGGTGGTCGGTGAATGAATCGAGGCTTGGGAAGGCCTCTGCATTGAACACGGGCGGCCATCCTCCGCTGCAGTTCTCCATCTCATGATGCTTGGCTTCTGGCGGATCGCCTTGTCCACCAACTGCTGAAAGTCGGTGAAGTTCTGAGAGATTAGTTGGACGGAGATGTCATCGTTCAGCCCTTCCATGAACCTCTCATGTCGGTCCTCGTCCCGTGCTACATCAGCTGGTGTGTAGCGAGCCAGCTGGTTGAAGCGGTGAAGATACTCGCTCACTGAGCGATTTCCTTGGCGGAGCGCATGAAACTCCTTCTTATTCAACGTCATCTGGCCGGCAGGGATGTGTGCATGACGGAAGGCTCTGATGAACTCGTCCCACGAGATGGCCTGGGCATTGGCGTGGGAGATGCAGAAGTTGTCCCACCACTCCGAAGCTGGTCCATTGAGCTGATGGGAGGCGAATAGGACCCTCTCGCGGTCGGTGCACTGGGCGATGTCCAGCTTCTTCCCGATGGCACGAAGCCAATCGTCAGCATCTATCGGCTCGGTGCTGCTGGAGAATGTCGGAGGGCGCATGCGCATGAACTCCGACATGGTCACCCGCTGAGGAGGGTGTCTTTGGTGCACAGGTTGCGGCGGAGGCTGCCGCCGCGCTTGTATATTCCGAGAGTTGCCGAGCGATCGCGATGAAGTCGATGAGGTGAGTTTGATTGGCCATCATTTGTTGCCATTCCGGTCCCTGCTTTGGCGGTGGGAAAATGTTGAGCAGGTTGCTCGATGGTGGCATTTCGTTGCCTTCGGCCTTGGGCCGCCACTTCTGTGCGGTGGCCACCATCTCGTTGAATTTTCCAAAGACTTAGGAAAGAAAAGAAAGGGTTGTACTAAGGGAGAGTAAATTTATATTAGCCCAAAAAGCACACAATTACAAGACAAAGAATCCAAATTTCTTTTTCAAAGTAGTTCTTTATTTTATTCATTTGATTATGGCTACCACAGAAGGTTAGTAGCTCATAATTCGCACCTAATCGACAACTAAAGGGAAAGCAAATATCTAAAATGGTGAAAGTAAACATCTATGGGGTGGATGGGGTGTAGTCAGGGGAGTTGCAGGTGCTGCCTTGGCCCTTCTTGTACAGAGCCAATTCAGCTTCGGCCGCCTTCAACTTCCCCTCTGCAGCTTCTAGCCTCCCCTGAGCGAGATACACTCGTCGTGGTGTTGCCATAGGCGTAATCCATCGCCTTGGCTAACTCCACCTGGTGGGTGATCTCCGGCATATCCTCGTTCTCGACTGAGCTGAAGGCACTACCTAGCCGGGTGGGGATGTGCATGGGATAGTACTGGAATGCAGTATCCCGAAGGTGGGCGTCATAAGTATAGCGAAGTCGGCGTATGGCTTCCCTTGCCGCGTCCTAGATGCCGTCCTCGAAGGTCTCCCGACGCATTGGGGCGTCGAAGATGTGGAAGGATGTATCCGGCGCCAAGTTAGAGTAGAGGATAACCTCCACTCTCCAGCGCTCCTGCTGTCCCACAATGTACTTGTATCCTTGGTATGTGGGTCTCTTCGTGAAACTCAGATGCTGCATCATCTTCCATAGGATATCCGCCCATTCTCCAGCGTAGACTCCATGGGAGATACGGGTCGGTCTCTCGGCCATCTACAATTTTAGGAGAGACAAGAGTTTAGAAATCTTTTAAGAGAAAGGAGAGTAGGACTCGGGAGACGGTAAATAATTTGTAAATTTTGAAAATAGTCCTTAATGGTTTTATCAATTCTACCGTGGGCCATGACCTACCGTCGATATGGCTCTGATACCACTTTTGTCGACCCGGGAACGAAGGATCCCGAATTCTCTGTGTTCAAACACCGGTCCAGATTTCCAGCGTACGTCTCATAAAAAGGATATCACATTTATATCACGGCGTAAATGACATTAATTAAATAATTGTTTAATACAATGAGTCCGAATAACAATATCAAAAGTCAAATGATAAACACAAATGAAATATAATAATAGTGGGAGCTACACGATGCGCCACGTGCAATCGTGCAGGTCAAAAGGCCTACTTGCCCAGGTCCTCACCGTCAAGATAGCAGTCTTCTCCTGAATAAGATTTATTCAGCACGGATGAGCACAACTTCCGTGCTCGCAAGTCACACCTAATATTGAATTTAAATGCATGCATAAGGTAACAAGTGAGTATGGCAGGGGTTGTTTTGCATAAACAGCGATTTCAGTGTAAATAATCATAGTAATTTCTAAGGCAATTTTATACTAAGATTAAAATTATATTTTAAAATAACAATATTACAATGTGGATAACCTCCAATGATTTAGTGAAGGATCCCCAACTAACACTTGGCCTCCCGCCCAATTTTCCATAAGGACTAACCATCCTCAGCATTTAATAAAGTGTTTTAAAAACCAAAAACAATTCTAACTTTAAGTGGCCCTGCTAGCATGTCCATGACCATGACGCGCTATTCGAATAGTTTCTACTCTGTGAGTTGGTACAACTTTACCCACACGAGGTGACATGCTCGTTATGTCGCCAATTCACGCTTCTGTAGGCGTGTGACTGAGCAATTACTATGAGGCCTTTACAATGTTCTGTCCTAATATACTCATGCCCGCTAAGGATTCGCCCCTTTGGACTAACCGTCCTTCGGAAGCCCCCTCTTGCGCCAAGTGGGAATAAAACGTCTAACCGACACCCACATAGTCACATGACATAAATATACTAGAACATCACAAATTAATTAGCCAAATCCTGCCCATACAAGACATGTGGTAGTACGGTTAAGGCATAGCATTAAGCGGCTCAAAGACCGGTCCTCAATTGACTTGGGCGTCATTCCATCAAACCATGGGCCTTAATCTTAACCAGATCAATCCCGTGCATAAACCTGCACCCACCATTCCGACCATTTCGCCCAAGTCCAGACCTATTTTTGATTATATTTTGAATGAAACTCCATTTATAAACCCATGTGGTAAGACAATACCACAACATCAAGTTTGAAACAAATTTGTAGAAATTTGGTGCAAACCCTCCCAAATTCTGTAAATGTGAACTAAGCTTGGCTAAGCATATATTTAATTTTGGTAAAATCTTGCCTATGGTATCAAGGTAGTCAGATACAACATTCAAATTGGCCATACAATAACACATGTAATTAACTATATGTAAAGCAGAGATTAAAATATTTATAACAACATATGCATGTGATAAAGAATTTAAAACTTAAAATAACTTAAAATATGGGCAATATGGTCAATGGTGTAACTTGCCTTGGTCGATGTCTTGGAATTCTAAATCTTGATTTGATCGAACTCTCGGAGTCGTCGAATTCTATCTGTAAAAATCGACAAATTCAATATTCAAATTCAAATAAATTGAAAACATAGCTCAAATTAACTCCAAATTGAAATATTTTTGTTTAGTTAGCTAGATTATAATTTTATATAAATTTTGCAATTTGAATCACTCAATTTGGAGTTCATATGCAAAAGTTATGAATTTTAGAAGTTTAAAACTTAAATCAAATTTAATTGAATTTCCAATTATTTTCTCTTGAAAAATCTACTTATTGCGAATCTTGACGCTAGCAACTGAATTTCAGAATTTAAAAGAAATAAAATGATTTCGACATGCGGGCCCTTGTGTCGCTGACACGGTCCATATGGACCAAGCCCATGAACCTGGAGGATCGCCACGGTGGACCGTGCGGCGTGTGCGCGCGTGCGTGGCGATCGCGCGCGCCACGGGCGTGTCGCCGAGGTAGCGTCGGTGGCGTGCCGCGTCGGCAGCGGCGTTGAGGGCTCGGGGCGGCAAAGAACGGGACGACGGACTTCACGCGGCGGTGAGTGGTGCCAAGCGGTAGCTACGACTATTGCGATCACATTGATACCGACTTGGCTCAAGAGGTCACCGAGGTCGCGGAATTGTCGTCGGAGCGGAGGGCGAGGTTCGGTTATTGTCGGGAACGACAACGGATGTGTTCGGCGGCGAAGGGGTTCCGAGGTAGTACTTGCGACGGGGTGTCGGCGGTGAGGTCCACGGTGGTCAAGGCGTCGGCGGCGAGCGCCGTGGTTTTCACCGCGGCAGAAAACCAAAACAAGAATTGCGACGGCGTTGGGCGAGAGGAAGGAGTGAGTGATGGCTTTGGCTTCGTGGAGGATCGCGCACCCGGGCGCTTTTATAGCGCGGGGAGGTCAGGCGGTATGGAGGAGGTGGGGGTCGTGCGGCGGTTTTGTGGCGACCGTGGGTTAACCGGTTGCGGAGACGAAGGAAGATCGTGGGGTAAGTGCGGCGGTTGTGGACTTGGTCTCGTGCACGCATACACGAAGAGCGAGCGATTGAAATCTAGCCGTTCTGGCTCGAGCGTGGCGAAAATGGCGGCGGCGCGGTTTCGGCGCGAGGAAGAAGAGGCGAGGAAGATGATGGCGCAGAGCCGTTGGATTTTAATCCAACGACCACAAGCGTTAGTCGCGACGCGAAGGGGTACGGTGTGCGATCTGACCGTTGATGTTGAATCCACGATGCGGGGAGAGGGGGAAAACGTGGGTGGTTTGTAGCCGTCCGATTTAGATCGGACGGTGGGAGGGGGTGAGAGGCGGGTGCGGGCGAGTGTGGGCCGTCGCGGTCATTTGGCGGGAGGAGGTTTGGGTGGAACCTTTGGGTTTCAGCCCAAACACTATTTGAGTTTTAAATTCCTTTTTCCAATTGTTTTAATTCTGTTAATTCATATTAGCTTTAGAAAATAGCAAAATAACTCTAAAAATTATGGAAAAATTCACAGAAATTCCCACACTTATTTTGGACTTAATAAAATTATTTCCAACTTTATGTTGGCTTTTAATTTTGCAAATAAATTCATACTTGACTTTAAAATTATTATAAAAGCTTTTAAAAAATTCCAGAAAATTCCACAAAAGCAATTAAGTTTTAATTTCTACTGAAATTTAAAAATTTGGGCTGTTACACATCGTATAGTTCAACATGTACTTCCACTCGATGAACGCCCTATCGTACATCTCCGAACCGTCGATCCATTAGAAGAAGTTGCAACGCATATCCGGCTGCCATTACACGCGCATGGAGTTAGAAAATTATGGAATTCAATGTAGGGTGTGAAAAAAAATGATGTGTGCGTAAGATTCTCTTACGAGGAAGTGGCTGTACATGTAGTACGCCCGGGCGGTGGTGGTCGGGTGTGTCAACTGAATGATCTTCACCGGCTATTCGCACACACATTACGGCGCGTGAAAACTCTGGTGGTACCGGAGCATCCTTCATTGAAAAATCTGGGTAGGGTTTTGCTTTCTTCGCAAGCCACTTACGCTTTTGCAATATCTTCGCATAAAAGTTCCCGACGGGTCTGACATATTGTAGGCCGACGTAATGTTTTGTTGTTGTGCACAAAACAAGGGTGAGTCAGTTCGGAACAAATATAATATCGAGATACGTACATGTTAAGAAAGAATGGCATAAAGATATGCACAAATATGAGCAGACTACCCATTTACATGATATGACGGTCCCTGTACAGGTGGACAATACAATAAATTATGACACTGAGTGACGACATGATGAGCTCGGTCTGTTGGGGCAATCCTTTATGGAGTGCTCAAGAGTCTTGCATATGCTACACTTCATCGTGCGGCTCAGGCCCCCACGCTGGCTGTCATCCATATCATTCCAAAAGCACCGCGTCTGCCATCATCCATTCCCAGTTAACTTCAAGGCCTTGTTTGGCCCCCGTTGCACCCTATCTGGTCATAGATCCCTATAGTTCATGTCCAAGTCATAGGAGTGAAACTCTGCATTCTATGTACCGAAAAGGTGTTCCATGTCATAGTACTTGGAGATATACGACGTAGACATCTGCCTCATTTGCGCACACACCTTGTACACATGTGAGCATGGCTTGTGCAGAAGCTTCAGCTTGTTGCAGGTGCATGTAGCCACATCACCTGGGGTGTATGCATGTTTCCTTTCCTTGACATGATCGTTGACATTTTTTGCCGCGGCCGATCTCGTACTTCCTCCGAGGCAATCGATCATCCGTATATCGTGTATTCGGACTTCTCGCATCTTTTGGTCCATATGCCTCTGCATATTCTCGAACCACTGCTTCCCTTCTTCTAGTTAACGCCTCGCTATGGTGACTCTATTGATGAAGTAACCGACTGTGCGAGTCCATATCTCATTAACGATTGCGGTGATAGGGAGGCACCACACACCTTTGAGCACGCTGTTGTACACCTCGGATATGTTGGTTATCATAATTCTGTACCTTGCACCGTCTATATCATAGAGCAGGGACCATTTCACCAACTCGGGAGTGTGGAGATTAATCCACTGTGTAAAACTTATGCTGCTCTTGGATTGCCCGCTCGTGGCCTTTGTAACATCCCAATCTTGGGCTTGTGTTTCAAATGTAAGAAAATCAGTAGAAATTAAAACCTTTTCTTACATCATGTATTTCCTGTTGTGCCAAACAATTCTGGTACAAGGGATTATGGAAATACATTGTCACAAGTCTAGTTGATCCAAATCTTGTTATTCCAAAAACAATCTTGTCAAATCTTATGATCATCCTCTGGAAATATTTTTCCTAAGTCTCTGTGATGGTATGTGACCCCTCTGAAAAATTTCATAATTTTTAGAAATTGTTTGAATATTTTTAGAGCGATCAAACTGTTTGACTCTCATCAAACATTAAAACAGAGCCTTGCAGAATTTTTGGAGAATTATTCGCAGTATAAAAACCTCTGAAAATTTTACTCCAGGTTAATATCTGAGTTAGCAAGCTCCTGTAAAAATTTCATAATTTTTGGAGTTAATTTGCTACCTCAAATAAATCATTAAAAGTCTCATTCTTATTTCAAAGTCAAACTTGGTTTCTTGTTACTTGTTCGAGTCGGACTCGGGCTCGAGCCAATTGATTCGGTCCGATCAACTAATCGCGCGAGCCACTCTTTAAAACGCGCGTTGGATCTCCACCGTTGGATCTAAATCGCACGGCCCGCGCGCGTGTAACCCTTCGGACCTTCCGGTTGCAAGTTTGAATGTCAACCGTTAGATCTCCATCCAACCGTCGAGATGCGCCGAAACTTTCGGACCCTCCGGTTGCATTTTTGAATCAGAGCCGTTGGATTAAGATCCAACGCCCGCGTGTCCCTTCGTTGTAAACCGCGTTTGCGACGTGGGGCTATCTGAGCCGTTCGTTTCTAATCGTAAGGCTCGCAATCTCCCCGTTGCGTTTTGAACCTGGGAGGCGTGGCGCTTTCGTAGCCGTCCGATTTAGATCGTAGGGCTCAAAATCGCCCGAGCACCTTTCCCTGGTCTTCTTCAACCTTGAGCCGTGCGAGCACAGTAGGGGTTATGGTAGTGTCATCTCATGCTTCCTACGGCCGCCCTAGTCAACAGTGAGGGTCGTGGGAGACACTTTCGGCCATGCCATGCCCTAGTGCACCAGCTTTTCTCTTTTCCTTGTCGGCCGCACCTTGTGCTTTGTGTTTTGCCGCCCGAAAGCTGTGTGGTGCAAACCTTAATGCTTTCATGGCTTTATAAGCACTCTCAATGCTTCCTAGTATCTCTTTAGACCACCACCAAGCTTCATTCACCGTATTGGAGCTTAACACCTCAAAAATGGCAAACCGCCATTGTTGACCCGTGGAGCTCCTTGGGTGTTCTTGGTGTTCCAGTGGTCCTCCTTCATGTTTCTTTGCCCTAACCTTATCTATTTACTTCCTTGAACATTTCCCTCACTTAATTTTGGATTTGATTCTCGTGAATTGTCCAATTTGGGGTTTGTTCAAATTCTACGAATTTGGTCATCTTCTTCCTCATTTCAGTGAGTGCTCCATTTTCCAATTACTTGCTCATGTAGCCATGAATCATTATGAAGCTATAGTGATGCTTTGGTATCACTCATTTGGCTCGAGGTGTCGTTTTCAACCTTTCTTCTTGGTCCGCGAGCTTTCACCGTGATCAAGCAACTCCGCCATCTTTGAAGCTTCTTGTCACTAAGGTAGCTTCTTATTAGTCCTTAGAAGCTTTAGCACCCGCATCCTAGGCTTGCAGTGGAGCTCATCGTGATTTTCGTGTTTAGCGAGAAGCTCCCATTTTCGCTTTTCCGGCTGGCGGCGTTCTAGTCCTCACCACGGTGAGAATGCTACCATTAGATTCGTTGTGCTGTGCGAATCCATTTTGGTCCTGGTGGCGCCATGCGTGCCGTTGTCGTCGGCGATTTGCCGCTGAAACCACTCGGGTTTTGCGACACGCGCTCCCGTTTCGTCACTGATTAGGACACATTAATTGCTAATCATTAGTTATTAATTGTGTCTTAATCATTGTCGTTGAGCCACGACGATGGGCCCAATATCCTTAAATCACTCCGGTTCAATCCGCATCGTTCGACATCATTAATGTTAATCATTGGTTAATTAATGCGTCGGCATTTAATTCTGTCGAAATCTCCTCCGGTCGCGACTTGTGGGCCCGAGGGATTAAAATCAAATTCGATTTCCGTGAGTGCCTAGTTATGGTAATCATTAGAAGCATTAATCTGCCCTAACCGCCACTCTCGATCGACGACAAGTGGGCGATGCACTGTGCACGTGGGTTAAACGGTAGCGTGGGTGACTCGAAGTCACTGACATGCGGTCCCACATGTCAGCACCTCTTTTTGAACTTCGATCTTTAGCCACCGTTCGTTTCTAGATCTGCGGCCCAGATCTCTGTGTGCATTCGGACCCTCCGGATGCCTTGATCATTCTCGACCGTCGATCTTGAGATCAACGGCTGAGATCGTGTGTGCAATCGGACCTTCCGACCGTTGGTGCGCTCTGGACCGTCCATCTGCAGATCTGCGGCTGGGATTGGCCCAAGCAACCGCACCGTCCGGATGCATACACTCGTGTGAGCCGTTGGATCGTGATCCAACGGTGGGCTCCGATTGAGTTGCGCGGCGTCGGCGCTGCTTTTCGGCGCGTGAGCCGTAGGATTTTAGATCAAGGGTTGGGAGTTGTCCGCGTCGTATTCTTTTATTTGGGTTGTTCTGTATTTCGGTAAGTATTTGTTTAACAACTGAAAATGGTGTAAAAACTTTAGAAACTCATAACTAATTTATTTTAACTGCTTTTTAGATAATTCCAACTGTAATAAATTTTGTTACCACTTTAGTTTATTATAAAAATGGTTTTGAGCATGTTCCAGTAGCAGAAAATTGCATAACTAGAAATAACTTGATTTCTGTCATTTTGAATATTCCAGAAATGGATTTAACCTTGAAAAATGCATATCTTTTTCTGTATAAATCCAATTTGTGCAAAATCAATTTTGTTAATTTCGTCTGTTAATATACTTTCATATAAAATAGGATTTGAGCATGTTCATGATTCTGTAAAATGACTTGCATTAGAATTACAACTTAGAAAAATCATAAGTAAATGTGTATAACTCCAAAATTAGTAAATCCAACTTTGCTGTTATTAGGATGTCATGATCTACCTGCTATAAAAATTTCAGACCTTAGATCATTCTAGAAAATTTCGCCATGAACAGTGCTAACTATTAATTAGGTTGTTATAGGCTGAGAAGGAGTATTTTGCTCATATCCTTTTGCATGCTTGGTTCAAATTGCATAATTCTTGTTCTGTCACTTTATAAAATCATTCCTAGCTGTAGTGTAAATTTTATTAGTTTTGGATGTGTTTTTTGTTGGGATTTATTTGGTGTTCTTCGTTCTTATTTGCTTATCGCTTTTAGCGTTAGGTTCCAAGACAATATTATTAATCTTGATATTGAGTCACAAAGACCATCGATCCTGCACTTCACCAGCAAGCGGATGTAGCATTCATTTGATCATATTGTTCCTACTATTTTCAAATTCTAATATATTGTTTGCAAATTCTATGTATGCATTGCTATGTTGTTTTAAACTATTGTCATTAGTTGGCCTACTAGATGCATTATCGTGAGGAAATGTTTATTCCTCTACTCTCAAGCCTAGGTTACTTGTTTGTGATTTTGGGTTATTTGGATGGACCCTTGTCACTTAGTAGTTTACGTGTCTTTATGCTTAGCCATGCTTAGCTATCGGTAGAAATGGGCGATTATCGACTGTCGATAACTTTGATCACACAAACTATTACTATGTGTATATTTCAGCCTTGTGCTTTGTCTAAATTGCAAAACTAAAGCTGAAAATGAAAACAATTTAGACTTGGGCACAATGGTAAGATGGTGTGATCTTTTGGGTGTGATTGGAATGGTGCCCGGTCAATTAAGGACCGAACTACTTGTGAGTATCACATTATCCGAGCATTACAATGCGTGCTAACCACACTAGAGGGATATGGGACCTCTCTTGGTGAGTACTTTGGGTGTGTTAATTAATGAGTCGCGTGGTGGGTTGCATATTTGATTATAGGCAACATGGACACGTTTGTAGGGAGGAGAACACCCGCCGAGGCGGTGTATCTTGCTCCACGTATGGGTCCTTGTGATCCATATTTAGTCGGCAGATCACTAAGGATTAACCCCATACGTGCGTCTCTTGATTAGCATATTCCATTGGAAAGGGTTCGTAGGACTTAGCCGTCTTAGGCATACCAAAGGAAGTGTGCTTAATAGCTTAGCAAAAGGCGTCTGAAGTGTGGGTACATTGGTACACCTGCGAGGATTAAAACTATTCGAATAGCCTCGCCCTAGGTTATGGACACGCTTGGATAAGCTTTTCAAGAGTTAGACTACAACTTTTAAAATTAAAACTTGATGGTGGTATGAATCGTGATTCATGCTATGTTGTGGTGACTTTGGGAAAGTCACTCCTAGGTGGATACTTGCTACTTATGTTTACTCTGTTATTTAAATGCTTAAAAACAGATTTTACAAACTCATTGTTCAATCTATTACAATATTGCAAATGAAACTTGCTTTATGCGTCCAAAGAACCATATAACCACATTCCTTTGAATACGACTTTCATGTAGCTATGTATAGGCTTGCTACTCGTAAGTCTTGCGAGTACATTTTTGTACTCACCGCATTGCTTGTGTTGTGCAGAGGATGATAGTGAGTCCGATGGACCTCACTTTTGTGAGTTGTCTTTGTGGCCATTCTGGCGATTAGCTTGGCGGCCGGTCGGTTGCCCTGTGGTGTTATGTGGCTAACCTGGTCGTCTTTTGGTTTAAGCCATCTTATGGCAACTTTTGCTTCCATTGTTACTTATTTGCTACTTATGTCATTTGGCCGGTCTATGTGTGTTGTAATAACTTATATTATGTATGTCTTTTGGTAGACTTGTTATAATCTGTTGTATGGAATTGATGCATGCTTGGAATTGATGTATGTGTGCTGCTTGTTCTGGGAGGCACATATTCATCGAGACGCGGATTATTCTACTTGTGATACTAGAACCAGAGGAAGGTTAAGTATTACAAGTTTAATAAACCGGGGTCTCACAGAGCTTGGTATCAGAGCCATACTAACCGTAGAAACCCCTAGCTTGGTCGTCCCTAGAATATTTTGAAAACTTACTTTCCAAATGTCAGTACTTTCCTGAAAATCTTAAGTAAGTTCTCAGATTTTAGTCCTCACCTATCTTAGTTTGCTCATCTCATCTCATTCTAAACTAAATTTGAAAGCTGAGTTTTCCTCTCATCTTCCTTCAAAAGATAGTTGTTAACCGAGTAAATTGGTTTTGGGTAAACCATGAGAGTTATAAAATGAAAGTGTTGGCTGTTTTGAGAAGATTAGGAGCTCTTTGGGAGCTACAAATTTCGGCCAAGAGGTGTGAAGAAGAAAATGCAGACAGCAAGCAATAAATTTGGACAGCTAGCATTTAGGTAGTAAAAGTGCTGAAAATGAAAGGTTAAATCCACTAAAATTTGTGGGAATAAAAGGGTAAGAAGAGATATGAGATAGCTTAGTATCTAACCTTTCTCTAGTAAATTTACCACCCTATTTCCTAGCTGTTCGAACAACAGTGGAGTTTCAAATTTTCTTCTGAAAATTGATTACTGCTTTTCCATATGAGTTGGTCATAATAGGAAGATGGTTGTTATCGTTATGATCTTGCTGTAATTTTATGTGGTTACTTGAGCTTTTAAAAGGTTGTTTTGTTTAGGTTAGTTGTTTTCTTTGTCTCTGCCTGCAGAGTTGTGTTTAACCTATTTTTGTGGAACAGGATGACAAGAACCACCCATGTGATCAGTACTGTTCCAGAGGAGCTTCCCCCTCCTCCGACCATGGTCGAGGTTCTCGCTCAGATCGAGCGGAATCGCATGGACCGACCGGATCTTGGAGGTCATTGCGAGAACACCTCCGCCTCCGCCGCTTGCCAGGATCTGGAGGTGGTGGCCACGCCTCGTGGTGGGCTTGCGGAGTTTCTCCGCACGCTGCCGCCACTTTCTCTCGATCAGAGGATCCACTCACGCGGATGATTGGCTGCGTCTTGTTGAGCGAAACTCAATATCGCTCGAGTGCCGGGAGCAGGAGCAGCACTCTTTGCATCCCATCACCTGAGGGTGCATCACTATCTTAATGGGAGAACTTTCGCCATGCACCCGCAGCCACCGAATGACTGCACTAGAGTTTGTATTTTATATATATAAAAGTATTAAAATTTGAAAACTTTTGGTTGTGTCTCTTGATCACGCTCACTGGTGCTCCAAAATTTGTGCACAATTTCAAATTCTTGCTATTTGTATTTAATGTTGTGTTGAAAATTCAATTTTCAAAGTTGATCATTTCGATTCTTTTAAATTCCAGAAAATTGTAAGAACAAAAATTTCTAAAAATAATTTATTCAAATACTAGATTATTTATATTGAATTTTAATTATTTTTACCAAATTTTTAGAAGTCATTTTGCCTTCCCAAAATTCAAAACAAATCCCAAATGCGATTTGAGTATGATTTAATTCTAACAAATTATAATATACAAAATGTTTAAAATTATTTTTCCTAAGTCCTTTGTGAACCTCGTAAAGCCCACAAAATTTTTCAGAATTTTTAGAATTTTATTTCTACCTCAAACAACTAGTCAAACTTGTGTTATTTTGGTCAACACTAAACCTAAATCTAACCCATCTATTTCCTCCGACTCAACCCGGACCGCACCTAAAGCGACTGTCTCCACCGCACCACCTCACCCTCTTCCACTCATCGACCCGGTGGCCCCACACCAGGCCTTCTTCTCCACCGTTAGCCCGGCTCCGCCATGCATGGACACGCCGCGACGCGCCTCGCCGCCGCGCACCGACCTCGCCTACGTTTTGGCCAACCACCCGGTCTTGCCCTTCTCCATCTCGGTCTTTGGACCGCTCCGCCACGGCACCAACAACCGAACCGCATGCGCGCCACGCCCATGCCTTGCTGCCGCCGCACCCGAGCTTGCCGCCACCTGTTCCGGGCTTCTCGCGAATGCAACGCCTCATCCTATATAAGTCGAGCATTGGCTTCTCTCCTCCTTTTCTTCACTCCCGCTACTCCCCTCCATTTTCATCTCTCCTTGAGCTCCAAATCGAAAGCCCCGAATGCCGCTCGGACCCGCGCGCCTCCAAGCCTTCCGGCCGCTCCGCAAGCTCCGACCTCGGCCAACCGCGTCATGGAGTGCCTTGCACCATGTTGAGCCCAACCCCTCCATCAATTCGAATTTGCGCCACCGAGGAGCTGCGCGCGACGCTTCTTCTCCGACTCGGCTGAAACCGCTTCCTCCGCCACGCCTCTTCTACAATGAGCACGAGCTCGATTCTCCTTTGTGAGCATCCTTATATACCCCTAAACCTTCCCGACTACTCACTTGCTCTCTCGTTCACTCCGGGTTGCGCAGCCGAGAACCACCCGCGCGACCATCGTCACCGTCGCCGGGAGCACCTCGGAGCTCCTCCCTTCTCCGACCACCCAGACCGTTCCGGTACCCCACTAGTGCTCATGCTCCTCCATTTTGATCTCAATTCCAACCGAGCTCTGCGGCCACATTTCACCCACGGCCGCCGCGCCACCACCGCCGCCCGCAGATCGCTCTCCGGCCACCCCGCGACCACCCATGGCTTCCTTGACACCCCGGCAACCCATTTTTGCCCTCGCCACCACCTCGCCGCGGCTCCACCGCCGGCGACCACCACAGCCCCAATTCAGCCAGAGCCCTCCCCTGTCTGTCTCTCTGCTCTCTCTTTCACTCTCTATGACAGTGGGGCCCACTCCCTAAGCCGAATCTTGTGCTGCTAATCAATCTTGTGAATGCCTATTAGTTCACTCACTTGCATCAAAAAAAAATTGGAAGTTGAGTTTGAAAGAAGTTTATACATCAGTTCACTGAAACCTTGTCTGTTGTGATGGCGAAATTCGTGTTTTAGGAGAAATGCATTATCGAGAAGATCTTCAGGTAGTAACTAGGTTATTTTGTAAGCTAAAGATCTTGTTAATATAGTAGTTTGAGTTGTCGAGAATCTAATTAGTCTTTGGGGTAGCTATTTAATATAAGAAATCCAATCGAAAATCATTGGTGGTGAGTTTTGTAAAAGAAAAGCTTGATGATCAATTAACTTGTAGTTATTGTCGGTAGAATAGAAAGTCTTGTAATAGGTGCGAGTGCATTATCAAAGGGTTTTGAAAGTGGAACCATTTGTGAAGTGTTAAGAGCAAACATGTTGTCTAATACTTGTGTCACTCAAGATTGTAGTTGGCAATTCGAGTTCGAGTAGCTATCCAAACCTACATTAGTAGCACTTCGTGTTAAAACTTTACATTGTCAATATTTGACCGAGTAAGTGAGCTAGGTTGAATGGTTTTGGCGGTGAGCCTTGTACCATGGTTGTGATAATATCAATATTATCAATAGGTCTTTGGGTTGGTTAATAAAGCCTGGTGAGACAACTAGATATTAAAAATCATTAGCTTGTACTTAGAGTAAACTCATAAGAGCATACTCCAAGTTGGAAATCAAGTAAAATGATCAATATCTAAGTCAAAATGGCATTAAGAGATTAGTAGTTTATAGATGATTAATTGGCAGATTATGCTCTTAGGCAGTATAAGTTAGTGGGCAAATCAATTGACTAAAATGATAATTGAGTAAATGGTTAGGCTAGAATAGTTAGTTAATTAAAATGGGGTAATTTGCTGCTTAGCTATTAGATGTGCACACAATCACCATCAAAGTCTGCCGAAAGAGGAAAATATATATAAGAGGATTGTTTTTGACTGTATGATTATCGTGGTAGGTAAGTGAGTTTGGAAAGATCAATCAGAAGAAATCCTAACCAATTTAAATAAAATCCAAATCATCTAATTTGTTGTTCCTAAATTCATAATCTGTCTTCTGTGTTTTTGATTTTTGGATACCTTTTGGCATGCTGGTGTTTATTCGCTGTTTTTCACGTTGGCAGTTTTTATCGTTAGATGGCGTCGATTATCGAGAGTGATCCTCTGCAGCAAGTCGAATATCTCAAATAAAGCAAAGGCAAGCAGTTTGATCATATCCAGTTCATTCCCATTATTTTCAAGCCTAATATTTTGTTTAACTTGTATGTATGCATGCTTTTGTGTCAAAGTAATTTTGTCGATTAGAGGTAGTTAATCCCATTGCATTGTTGCCACGAAAATTGTTCACCCTCGCCACTACCTTAGGAATATTATTCTCCTTTGGTGAATTAGAGCAGGTGAATGATTTAGGGCCTTTATTTGTATTCTGATATGATGCTTAGCCATGCTTAGATACAGGTAGAATGGGCGGTTATCGACTTAGTCAGTAACCTTGATCACACAAAATTATTATAACTTTATATTTTAGCATTTTTGCTATGTTATCTCTGAAAACTAAAAGCGAAAACAAAATGATTTGGACTTGGGCACAATGGTAAGATTGGTGTGCTTTTAGGTGTGTTGGAAAGGTGCCCAAGTCAATTAAGGACCGAGTTACTTGCGCCACCGTCTTGAGCATTTTGCGTGCTAACCACACTAGAGTATATGGGACCTCTCTTGACCTAGTACTTTGGCGTGTATTGGCTCCGGTCGCAGGAGGTCGCAGGAGGATGGAGGTGGGAGCATGGTAGTTGTCCAGAAAAGCTTTATCCCGAGTGGGTAGTTGTCTTTCGGCTTTACCATGTAAGCGTATGGATTTCTATCCATACGAGCGGCTCGTAGTTAATACACAATATTGGAAAACGTCTTGTTAGACTTAGCCGTGCTGCATACCAAAGGAAGTATGCTAACAGTGGTCGTGGAAAGCGGTCTAAAGTGTGGGTACATTGGTACACCTGCGCAGGTTAAAACTATTCGAATAGCCTCGTCCTAGGTTATGGACACGCTCGGATCGCCCCAAGAACTAGACTCCAACATTTAATTAAAACTTGTGGGTTGGTATGAACGGTGTTCATACTATTGTTGTGATGGCCATTGGGTTGGTCATCTCGGGTTGTCTTTTTGTTACTACTTCATGTATCGTTTATTTCGCAAATAAAATTTGAACTATTAAAGCGCTTCAAACTATTACATTATTGCAAAAGAAAACTTGCTTTCTCGCTAAAAGTAAGTCAGAGCCCTTCCACTTAAATAAAGCTTGCATGTAGTTAAATTATAGTTACGTTGCCCTTACACATCGAGTCTTGCAGTACAAAAACAATTTTTGTACTCGGATGCTTTGCTTAATGTTTTTGTTGCGAGAGGAAGAAGGTGAGCCCCAAGGGCTTCCCTTTTGTGAGATGTGATGCGGGTTTGACGACTAGCTTGGCGGCCCGGTCGGTTGCCCTGTGGTTATGTGGCTAACCGGTTGGTTTTGTCTTAGCCATCTTATGGCATTTCGCTCATTGTTTATTTATTTATTTGTTGTCTTATTGTTAGACTTGTATTTATCGTAATGTATGGATTTGATGCATAATTTTGTGTAGAGGTGTGTATCTGCGAGTTAGGAAGTATACATGTCTCGAGGCTTAGTTTATTTGATTTGTGATGCTAGGGCGGATGATTGGCTAAGCATTACAAACCAAATAAGCTGAGGTCCTCTCACACCACGTTGTCTCGTGGGATGAGTTTCGATCCGCTTTCCGTCGGGCCCACATACCGATGGCCTGATGAAGCTCAAGAAGAAGGAGTTTCTTGCGCTAAGCGTGGGCGCAAGACTGTCTCGGAGTATCTTTACGAGTTTAACCACTTGGCTCGTTATGCTCGGGAGAGGTGGCCTCGATGAGGCTAAACGGGAGAAGTTCATGGATGGTTTGTCAGGAGGCTGCGGGACAAGCTATCTATTGTGGACTTTGTCGACTTCCGTGCCTTGGTTGACAAGGCCATCGCCGCCGAGCACAAAGCGGCGTTGGGTGAGTCCGCAGCGCAAGTGGAGGCCCATCGGTGCCGCAGGCTAGCCTCACTCGCCCCGTGTTGGGCCCGCACTCAGAGCTCGTGCTTTGGCTTCACCACCGCCGAGGCCGTCGGCGCGATTGCTCGTCCCCGCAGCCGTGAGCCACCACGCGCACTGCGACTCGGCGAAGCAGGTTGCGCCCGCAACCTACCGCCGATGTTACTCGCCGCTGCAACAAGAAGGGCCACTATGCTAGCGATTGCCCTCGGAGGATTGGAGCAGCCTCGTCCTAATGGAGGGCGCGGAATGGTCACACACGACGTAAGGTGATCCGAAGACTCGGGGTGTCGGGAGTGGTCGAGTCAACCACATCTCGGCTCGGGAGGCTCGGGAGGCACACGGCGTTGTGTTGGGTACGTTCCTTGTTAGCTATCGTCCTGCTGCAGTCTTGTTTGACTCTGGAGCTTCGCATTCCTTTATTTCGAGATCATTTGCTGCTGATTGTGACCTTCCCTTTGTTCCTTTGGGGATTCCTTTGCTTATTCGCTCTCCGGGAGCGGAAATGAGAGCTGATCAAGAATGTCGGGGCGTTCCTATTAATATTGAAGGAGTGGAATTCTTGGCGAATCTCATCTTACTTGATTCGGCGCGCCTAGATGTGATTCTTGGTATGGATTGGTTGTCCCAACACTTGGGGCAGATCGATTGTGCCAGGAAGATGGTTTTCCTCACTAGTCCCTCGAGCGAGCAAGTTGGGATTTCACCGCAGTTGCGAGGCCACACCTTTGTGCCCTTGAAGCTAAGCCCGACCATGGAGATTCGGGGCGTGCCTGATCTGTGACTTTGTGGATGTCTTCCCAAGATTTGCTCAGTATGCCTCGGTTCGAGACTTGGAGTTTGTTATTGCCATGTGTTTGCGTCCGCTCCGATTTCTAAGGCGCTGCATCAGAATGCCTCCTAATGAGTTGGAGGAGCTGAAGAAGCAGTTGGGTGAGCTTCAAGCAAAAGGCTTCATCCGTCCTAGCTCATCCCCTTGGGGTTGTCCGGTTATCTTTGTGAAGAAGAAGGACAAGACCCTGCGTATGTGTGTTGATTACCGTCCGCTTAATGAAGTGACGGTGAAAAACAAATATCCTTTGCCCCGTATTGATGATCTCTTTGACCAGTTGTCTGGGGCTTGTGTGTTCTCCAAGATTGACTTGAGATTGGGGTACCATCAAGTCCGGATCGTAGCGAGGATATTCCTAAGGCGGCGTTCACTACTCGTTATGGCCTTTACGAGTACACCGTCATGTCTTCGGTTTGACCAATGCTCCACTTTGTTCATGAATCTTATGAACTTCTGTTCATGGAGTATTTGGATAAGTTTGTTGTGGTTTTCATTGGCGACATTCTTATCTACTCCAAGAGTGAAGAAGAGCATGCCGAGCATCTGCAGATTGTATTGGGAAAGTTGCGTGAGCATCACCGTATGCCAAGTTCGACAAGTCGCGAGTTCGGTTGAAGGAAGTGGCATTCTTGGGCCACGTTCTTTCAAAGCAGTGGTGTCGCATGATAGATCCTAGCAAGGTTAGCGATGTTCTATCTTGGGGCAGCCCAAGTCGACCACCGATGTGAGGAGTTTCCTTGGTTTAGCGGGCTACTACCGCGCTTTATCGAGAACTTCTCCAAAATTGCTAAGCCCATGACCGAATTGCTCAAGAAAGAGAAGAAATTCGTGTGGTCATCTCCTTGTGATTTGAGTTTTCAAGAACTCAAAAGGCGATTGACGCCACACGGTGCTTGTTCTCCCGATGTGCATAAGAGCTTTGACATTTCATCGTGATGCCTCTCGTCAAGGGTTTGGTTGTGTTCTTATGCAAGAAGGCAAGGTTGTGGCCTATGCATCGAGGCAGTTGAGGCCTCGTGAACTCAATTATTGTAACATCCCAAATTTTGGGCTTGTGTTTCAAATGTAAGAAAATGAGTAGAAATTAAAACTTTTTCTTACATCATGTATTTCCTTTGTGTACTGAACAAGTATTGTACAAAAGGTTATGGAAGTACAAAGTCACAAGTCCTTGATCCAAATCTTGTTCCTTCAAAAACATTCTTGTCAAATGTTGTGATCATCTCCTGGGAATATTTTTCCTAAGTCTCTGTGATGGTATGTGACCCTCTGAAAAATTTCACAATTTTTAGAAATTGTTTGAATATTTTTAGAGCGATCAAACTGTTTGACTCTTAGTCAAACATTAAAGCAGAGCCTTGCAGAATTTTTGGAGATTTATTCACAGTATAAAAACCTCTGAAAATTTTACACAAGGTTGATATCTGAGTTAGCAAGCTCCTGTAAAAATTTCATAATTTTGGAGTTAATTTGCTACCTCAAATAAATCTTTCAAAGTCTCTTTTTATTTCAAAGTCAAACGGGTTTTACTTGTTACTCGGGTTCGAGTCGGACTCTGCTCAGGCCAATCGACTTGGTCCATCAACTAAATGCACCGAGCCACTCTTTAAAACGCGCGTGGATCTCAACCGTTAGATCTAAATCGCACACGCGCGCGTGTATCATTTCGGACCTTCCGCCATGCAGTCCGAATGTCAACCGTTAGATCTCCATCCAACCGCCGAGATGCGCCAAACTTTCTGACCCTCGGTTGCATTTTTGAATCGAGCCGTTGGATTAAGATCCAACGCCGCGCACTCTTCGTTGTAATTTGAGTTTACAAAGTGGAGCTATCGAGCCGCTCATTTCTAATCGTAGGGTTCGCATCCTCCCGCTGTGTTTTAAAGCCCGTGGCGTGGCGCTATCTCGGTAGCTCGTGTCTCATCCAACTACCGTGAGTCACCGAACCACCGCCGGTCGTCTTCTACCTCACCGTGCGAGCGCTGTAGGGGAGTAATGGCGGTGTCATTTCTTGCTCCCTAAAGCCACCCTAGCCGACGCTTAGGGGTATGGAGGTACTCAGTGCAAGGCCATGCCCTAGTGCACGTCTACACTCCTTTTCCTTATCGGCCGCATTGTGTTTTGTGCTTTGCCGCCCAAACATGAGTGGTGCAAACCCTAACACTTTCTTGGCCTTATAAGCACTCTCAATGCCTCCTGGTATTTCTTTAGACCACCATCAAGCTTCATTCTCGTATTGGAGCCTAACACCTCAAAATGGCAAATCTCCATTGTTGACCGTGAAGCTTCATTGGTGTTCTTGGTGTTCCAGTGGTCCTCCTTCATGTTTCTTTGCCCTAACCTTATCTATTTACTTCCTTGAACATTTCCCCTCACTTGATTTGGGATTTGATTCTCGTGAATTGTCCAATTTGGGGTTTGTTCAAATTCTACGAATTTGGTCATCTTCTTCCACCTGGTGAGTGCTCCATTTTCCAATTGCTTGCTCATGTAGCTTCGTGAATCATTATGAAGCTATTTTGATGCTTTGGTATCACTCATTTGGCTCGGGTGTCGTTTTCAACCTTTCTTCTTCATGTCCATGAAGCCACCGTGATCAAGCATCTCCGGCCATCTTCAAGCTTCTTGTCACTAAGGTAGCTTCTTATTAGTCCTTAGAAGCTCGCACCCGCACCTAGGCTCGCGAGTGGAGCTCATCGCGATTTTCATGTTTAGCGAAGCTCCCATTTTCGTTTTTCCGCCAGGCGGCGTTCTAGTCCCTCGCGGCGAGAATGCTACCATTAGGTTCGCATCTTATTATTGCGAATCCATTTTGGGTCTTGTTCGGTAGCGCGCGCGCGCGCTGTCGCGGCGATTTGCCGTTGAACTCACTCGGTTTTGCCGCACAGCGACTCCGTTTCGTCATCCGATTAGGATACATTAATTGCTAATCATTAGTTATTAATTATGTCTTAATCGTTGTTGTTGAGCCATCGACTAGTGGGCCCAATATCCTTAACTCGCTCTCGTTCAATCCCGCATTGTTCCTACATCATTAATGCTAATCATTGGTTAGTTAATGTGTCGCCGGTTAAATCGCCGTCGGAATCTCCTCTGGCTGCCTTGTGGGCCCGAGGATTAAAATCAAATTCGATGAGTCATTAGTGCCTAATTAATGGTAATCATTGGAATCATTAAATTGCCCTAACCGCCACTCTCGCCGACAAGTGGGCGGTGCAGCTGCGTGCGTGGGTTAAACCAATGGGTGACTCGAAGTCACCGACATGCGGTCCCACATGTCAAGATCTTCCTTTGAATCTGCGGTCAATATCTACCGCTCGCTTTTAGATCTCGCGCCCGCATCGTGAGTGCATTCGGACCCTCCGGATGCCTTGATCATTCTCGACCGCCGATCTTGAGATCAACGGCCGAGATCGTGTGTGCAATCGGACTTTCCGACCGTTGTGCGCTCGACCGTCCATCGCCAGATCTGCGGCCGATTGGCCCAAGCAACCGCACCGTCCGGATGCATACACTTCGTGAGCCGTTGGATCGTGATCCAGCGGTGGGCCCGATTAGGTTTGGCGCGGCATGGCGCCGTTTTGCGCGCGCGAGCCGAGGATGTTAGATCAAGGGTTGCCAAGCGCCCACGCTCGTTTTCTTTTAATTGGGTGGTTCTGTATTTGGTAAGTATTTGTTTAACAAGCTCAAAATGATATAAAAACTTTAGAGACTCATAACTAATTCATTTTAATCGCTTTTAGATAATTCCAACGGTAATAAATTATGTTGTCACTTTAGTTTATTATAAAAATGGATTTAAGCATGTTCCAAAGAGTGAAATTGTTTAGTTAAGAATAGCTTGTTTTCTCGCTATTTTATATATTCTAGAATTGTATTAAAA
This sequence comes from Ampelocalamus luodianensis, assembly GCA_036346255.1. NCBI lineage: Eukaryota > Viridiplantae > Streptophyta > Magnoliopsida > Poales > Poaceae > Ampelocalamus > Ampelocalamus luodianensis. The sequence continues at coordinate 22,736,962 of CM070628.1, read as the reverse complement.
CTTGGAAAATGCATATCTTTTCTCAGATATCCGATAATTGTATGATTTTAACTTTGATAAATTTGTTATTAACTAAACTTTAATCTAAAAATGGTGGAAGGCCTAAATCAAGAGAAAAATATGTTAGTAGATTTAACCTTATTAGCAAAGACTTAAAAATTCATTTAATGATGTAATAGACACCAAGAATTCCTCAGTAAATCCTAAAAATAGAAATTTGATGTTAGAAATCCCTCATATCATTCTATAATGTGAAATAGGTTTTGCACATGTTTATATTTCTGGAAAGTGCATTATGCTAGTTTTGCATCTTAGAAAAATCATAACTAAATCATTTTAACTCCAAATGACCTGAAATTTTATATGGGTTACCTCTATACCAATAGGTAGCTACCATAAAAATTTTAGCTTCAAAATCTTTCTAGAAAATGTTTTTGCTGCAGTGCTAATTATGGCCGAAAATGGGTTTTTAGGTAATATCTTTTGCACCTCAAATCCAAATTAGGTTTTTTTTCCAGTTTCTATGTCTAGGTATATTCGTATTCTGCCTTATGGGTAAATTTTGTAGCATTTGGATAATTTTTGCTTGCTCGTTGTTTAAGTGCGGCTCGTCTTATTGGTTGTTCTGGTTCTTTTGCCTTTTCGCTAGGATTCGACATTTGCGGTAATCCCAGAATGACCCTCCACAACAGCTTTGAGCAACAAACAAGAAGGCAAGCAGCTTGATCATGTTAATCCCAATATTTTAAGTATTTATGTTGATTACAAATTTATGTATGCATTGCTACTTTGTGTTAATAGTTGGCCTAGTAGATGCATTCCTTAGCAAATGATTATCCTCTACTACCATGAGCCTAGGTTACTCATTGTGATTTAGAGTTCATGGATGGGCTCTTGTCACTTAGTAGTTGCGAATTAATTGCTTAGCCATGCTTAGTTTTAGTAGAAATGGGCGGTTATCGACTTGTCGATAACCTTGATCACTTAAAACTTGTTATGATTATGATTTCCACCTTGTGCCTTGTCTACTTATGAAAACTAAAACTGAAAACAAAATGATTTAGACTTGGGCACAATGGTATGATGGTGTGATTTTGGGTGTGATGGAATGGTGCCGGGTCAACAAGGACCGAACATCTTGTTACACTAAACCAAGCATGTTAGCGCATAACCACATTAGAGGGTATGGGACCTCTCTTGACTTAGTACTTTGGCGTGTATTGGCTCGAGTCGCAGGAGTCGCAGGAGGGATGGTGTTGGGAGACATTGTAGTGTCCGAAAGACTTCACCCGTGATGGGATTTGTTGTCTTCGCTTGCAATGTAAGCATATGGGTTTCTATCCATATGAGCGGCTCGTAGTTAATACACAAGATTGGAAATGTCTCGTAGGACTTAGTCGGCCGGCATACCTTCTGTAGTGTGCTTATGGCTTGAAGGCGTCCAAGTGTGGGTACATTGGTACACCCTTGCGTGGTTAAAACTATTCGAATAGCCTCGTCCTAGGTTATGGACACGCTTGGCAAGGTCTTTCAAGAGTTAGACTACAACCTTTTAAATTAAAACTTGATGGGTGGTACGAATCGGGGATTCGTGCTATGTTGTGGTGGCTATTGGGATAGTCACTTCTAGGTGGTTACTTGTATGTATCTTTACTTACTGTTACTTTGATAACCAAACAGATTTGCAAACTTGCTTTTGAAATATATTACATTATTGCAAATAAAGTTGGCTTCATGCAAAATGAGACATACAACCTCCACCTAAATAAGCTTGCATGTAGTTTATGAATAGGTCTGCTATTCCACACGTCGATCTTAAGTGTACAAAGACAATCTTTGTACTCGGTTTGCTTCGCTTAATTGTTTTGTTGCAGAGGAAGAAGGTGAGCTCGAGGGCCTCACTTTTGTGAGCTGTGTTGTGGTAGCTATGGGCGACTAGCTTAGCGGCCCTGTCGGTTGCCTGTGGGTTGTGTGGCTAACCGGTCGACTTTTGTTCTAGCCATCTTATGGCACTTTGCTTCACTGTCATTCTTGTATATTGTTCTATTTGGCAGTCGGCTCTCTTTTGTAATAACTTTACTTTATGTATGTCGTTGTTGAACTTAGTAATATTTGTTGTATGGAAACGATGTGTAATTTTGTGATGATGTGCATATGCTGCAATTCTGGGAAGCATATGTCCATCGAGGCTTAGAATGTTTAGTTAGTAACACTGGAACCATTTGGAGGTTAAGTGTTACTAGTTAAATATTCCGGGTCCTCACAATTATCCTACCCATGATTTGGAGTTAGCTGCAGTGGTTCATGCACTCAAGATTTGTGGCATTACCTCATTGGTAACATTGTGAGGTGTATTCGATCACAAGAGCTTGAAATATTTGTTCACCCAGCCAGATCTGAACCTCAGGCAGAGGAGATGGTTGGAATTGATCAAAGATTATGATATGGGCATTCAAGATCACCCGGCAAGGCTAATGTTGTTGCGGATGCACTTAGTCGCAAGGTGTATTGCAATACCTTGTCACTTAAGAGCAACAACCTACCCTTCTCGAAGAATTTCAGCGGCTTAATTTGGGATTGATTGAGCATGGTTCTCTTGTTACCTTGGTTGTGCAACCGACTTTGGTGGAACAAATCAAGGTTGCCCAGTGAGCATGATGTTGGTGTGATCCAAATCAAGCGTAACATCAAGAAGGGGACTAAGTGCTTTTTCGAGGATGAGCACGGTGTTGTGCGGTTTGGACACGGCCTTGTGGTTGAAGGTCATGGAATTGCGAGATTTGATTCTCCGCGAGGCCCATGACTTCTTTGTCTATCCATCCTGGAGCTACCAAGATGTATCAAGACCTTCGACGAGATTCTCGTGGACTCGCATGAAGCGAGATTGCCGAGTGTTCGTTGGTCGAGCGCGACGTGTCGCCGTGTCAAGGTCGAACATCGGCCCAGCGGCCTTCTTCCGACCTTTGCCGCATGCGCATGGAAGTGGGATTCCGCTGGTATGGATTTCATCACCGGCCCGCCTGCATTTTTCCGGGAAGGATGCTATCCAGGTTGTCATTGATCGATTGACAAAGGTGGCACATTTTCTCGCCAAGGCGTACCAATCTCGGTGTTAGTCACCGCGGATCTCTATGTGTCTCGCATTGTATGTTTTCATGGTGTGTCACGAACGATTGTGTCGATCGTGGTTCTCTTTTTCACCTCTCGCTTTTGGCATAATCGCAAAAGGCGATGGGTACATCTTTCTTTCGCTTCAACTTATCATCCTCAAACCGATGGTCGACGGAGAGAGTCAACCAAGTGTTGGAAGATATGCTCCAGTGCTCGTGTTCTTTCCTATGGAAAGAAGTGGGAGAAGTGCTTGCCGCTTGCGTAGTTCTCCTACAACATGTTTCCAAGCTAGTCTTGGCATGACACCGCTTGAGGCTTTGTATGGGAGGAAGTGTAGAACCCCATTGAACTGGTGAAGCGGTGAGCGTCGGTTCCGCCGATTCCATCAATGAGGCCGAAAGTCGTCCGGTGATTCGTGAGCATTTGCGCGTGGCCCACCCGTGCAAAAGAGCTATGCGGATCGTCGCGTCGGGAGTTGAGCTTTGAGCCCAATGACTTTGTTTATCTCAACGCCTCACCCTTGAAGGGCCATCGTTTTGGCATCAAGGGCGTTAGCTCCTCGATATGTTGGGCCTTATCGCATCATCGAGAGGATTGGAGCCGTTGCATCTGATTGGAGTTGCCACCTTTGAGGGTGTGCACGACGTGTTCCATGTGTCACACTTGAAGAAATGCCTCCGTGTTCGGTGAGGAAACTCCGTTGGAAAATCTCGATGTGCAAGAAAATTTGACCTATCATGAGCATCCTGCTCAGATTCTCAAGAATCAACGAAGGACAAGGAACCGTGTCATCAAGTTCCTTAAGGTTCAGTGGTCAAACCATTTCAAGATGAGGCAACTTGGGAGCGCGAGGATCGTCTTCGTGCAGATTACCCATCCTTCTTCTCCGAGTAAAAGAATCTGGGGTAGATTCTTGTAAGAGGGGAGGTTTTGTAACATCCCAATCTTGGGCTTGTGTTTCAAATGTAAGAAAATCAGTAGAAATTAAAACCTTTTCTTACATCATGTATTTCACAGCTGCCAAACAATTCTCGTATAAGGGATTATGGAAATACATTGTCACAAGTCTAGTTGATCCAAATCTTGTTATTCCAAAAACAATCTTGTCAAATCTTATGATCATCCTCTGGAAATATTTTTCCTAAGTCTCATGATGGTATGTGACCCTCTCAAAAATTTCACAATTTTTAGAAATTGTTTGAATATTTTTAGAGGTAATAAAACTGCTTGACTCTCGAGTCAAACATTAAAACAGAGCCTTGCAGAATTTTTGGAGAATTATTCGCAGTATAAAACCTCTAAAAATTTTACTCAGGTTAATATCTGAGTTAGCAAGCTCCGTAAAAATTTCATAATTTTTGGAGTTAATTTGCTACCTCAAATAAATCATTAAAAGTCCTGTTCTTATTTCAAAGTCAAACTGGTTTTTGTTACTTTGATTCGTCGGACTCGGGCTCGAGCCAATTGATTCGGTCCAATAACTAACCGCGTAGAGCCACTCTTTAAAACGCGTTGGATCTCCACCGTTGGATCTAAATCGCACGCCCGCGTGTAACCCTTCCGACCTTCCGGTTGCAAGTTTGAATGTCAACCGTTAGATCTCCATCCAACCGTCGAGATGCGCGAAACTTTCGGACCCTCCGCTGCATTTTTGAATCGAGCCGCTGGATTAAGATCCAACGCGCGTGTCCCTTCGTTGTAAACCGCGTTTGCGACGTGGGGCTATCTCGAGCCGCTCGCTTTCTAATCGTAAGGCTCGCAATCTCTCCGCTGCGTTTTGAACACGGGAGGCGTGGCGCTTCCGAGCCGTCCGATTTAGATCGTGAGGTCTCAAAATCGCCCGAGCACCTTTCACTGGTCTTCTTCAACCTTGAGCCGTGCGAGCACAGAGAGGGGTTATGGCGGTGTCATCTCATGCTTCCCACGGCGCCCTAGTCAACAAAGTGAGGGTCGTGGGAGACACTTTCGCCATGCCATGCCCTAGTGCACCAGCCTTTTCTTTTCCTTGTCTCACGCACCTTGTGCTTTGTGTTTTGCCGCCCGAAAGCTGTGTGGTGCAAACCCTAATGCTTTCATGGCTTTATAAGCACTCTCAATGCTTCCTAGTATCTCTTTAGACCACCACCAAGCTTCATTCACCGTATTGGAGCTTAACACCTCAAAAATGGCAAACCGCCATTGTTGACCCGTGGAGCTCCTTGGGTGTTCTTGGTGTTCCAGTGGTCCTCCTTCATGTTTCTTTGCCCTAACCTTATCTATTTACTTCCTTGAACATTTCCCCTCACTTAATTTTGGATTTGATTCTCAGGAATTGTCCAATTTGGGGTTTGTTCAAATTCTACTAACTTGGTCATCTTCTTCCTCACTCGTGTGAGTGCTCCATTTTCCAATTACTTGCTCATGTAGCTTCGTGGAATCATTATGAAGCTATAGTGATGCTTTGGTATCACTCATTTGGCTCAGGTGTCGTTTTCAACCTTTCTTCTTGGTCCATGAGCTTTCACCGTGATCAAGCAACTCCGCCATCTTTGAAGCTTCTTGTCACTAAGGTAGCTTCTTATTAGTCCTTAGAAGCTTTAGCACCCGCATCCTAGGCTTTGCAAAGGAGCTCATCGCGATTTTCGTGTTTAGCAAGAAGCTCCCATTTTCGCTTTTTCCGCTAGCCGGCGTTCTAGTCCTCACCGCGGTGAGAATGCTACCATTAGATTCGCGTTGTGCTATTGCGAATCCATTTTGGTCCTTGGCGGCGCCGCCATGCGCTGTCGCCGGCGATTTGCCGCTCAAACCACTCGGTTTTGCCGCACACGCTCCCGTTTGCTCACCGATTAGGACACATTAATTGCTAATCATTAGTTATTAATTGTGTCTTAATCATTGTCGTTGAGCCACTGACCAGTGGGCCCAATATCCTTAAATCACTCTCTGGTTCAATCCCGCACTATTCCGACATCATTAATGTTAATCATTGGTTAATTAATGCGTCAGCATTTAATTCCTGTCGGAAATCTCCTCTGGGTCGCTGACTTGTGGGCCCGAGGGATTAAAATCAAATTCCAGTTTTCATTAGTGCCTAGTTATGGTAATCATTAGAAGCATTAATCCTGTCCTAACCGCCACTCTCAGTCGCTGACAAGTGGGCCCAGTGCACTGTGCACGTGGGTTAAACCAGCGCGTGGGTGACTCGAAGTCACCGACATGCGGTCCCACATGTCGCACTCTTTTTGAACTTCGATCTTTAGCCACCGCTCGTTTCTAGATCCGCGCCCGCATCTTCTGTGCATTCGGACCCTCCGATGCCTTGATCATTCTCGACCGTCGATCTTGAGATCAACGCCGAGATCGTGTGCAATCGACCTTCCGACCGTTGGTGCGCCTCGACCGTCCATCCGCAGATCTCGCGCCGATTGGCCAAGCAACCGCACCGCCTGATGCATACACTCGTGTGAGCCGTTGATCGTGATCCAACGCTGGGCTCCGATTGAGTTCGCGCGCGTGCGCTGTTTTTCGGTGCGCGTGAGCCGTAGGATTTTAGATCAAGGGTTGGGAGTTGTCCGCGTCGTATTCTTTTATTTGGGTTGTTCTGTATTTCGGTAAGTATTTGTTTAACAACCTAAAATGGTGTAAAACTTTAGAAACTCATAACTAATTCATTTTAATCGCTTTAGATAATTCCAATCGTAATAAATTTTGTTACCACTTTAGTTTATTATAAAAATGGTTTTGAGCATGTTCAAGTAGCAGAAAATTGCATAACTAGAAATAACTTGATTTGCCATTTTGAATATTCCGTAAATGGATTTAACCTTGAAAATGCATATCTTTTCTCAGATAAATCCAATTTGTGCAAAATCAATTTTGTTAATTTCGTCTGTTAATATACTTTCATATAAAATAGGATTTGAGCATGTTCATGATTCTGTAAAATGACTTGCATTAGAATTACAACTTAGAAAAATCATAAGTAAATGTGTATAACTCCAAAATTAGTAAATCCAACTTTGCTGTTATTAGGATGTCATGATCTACCTGCTATAAAAATTTCAGACCTTAGATCATTCTAGAAAAATTTCGCCATGAACAGTGCTAATTATTAATTAGGTTGTTATAGGCTGAGAAGGAGTATTTTGCTCATATCCTTTTGCATGCTTGGTTCAAATTGCATAATTCTTGTTCCTGTCACTTTATAAAATCATTCCCTAGCTGTAGTGTAAATTTTATTAGTTTTGGATGTGTTTTGCTGTTGGGATTTATTTGGTGTTCTTCGCTCTTATTTGCTTATCGCCTTTTCAAGTTAGGTTCCAAGACAATATTATTAATCTTGATATTGAGCCACAAAGACCATCGATCTCTGCAGACTTCACCAGTGCAAGCAGATGTAGCATTCATTTGATCATATTGTTCCTACTATTTTCAAATTCTAATATATTGTTTGCAAATTCTATGTATGCATTGCTATGTTGTTTTAAACTATTGTCAGTAGTTGGCCTACTAGATGCATTATCGAGGAAATGTTTATTCCTCTACCACCAAGCCTAGGTTACTTGTTGTGATTTTGGGTTCACTGGATGGACCCTTGTCACTTAGTAGTTTACGTGTCTTTATGCTTAGCCATGCTTAGCTATCGGTAGAAATGGGCGCTATCGACTGTCGATAACTTTGATCACACAAACTATTACTATGTGTATATTTCACCTTGTGCTTTGTCTAAATTGCAAAACTAAAACTGAAAATGAAAACAATTTAGACTTGGGCACAATGGTAAGATGGTGTGATCTTTTGGGTGTGATTGGAATGGTGCCCGGTCAATTAAGGACCGAACTACTTGTGAGTATCTCATATCCGAGCATTACACGTGCGTATAACCACACTAGAGGGATATGGGACCTCTTAGCCGAGTACTTTGGGTGTGTTAATTAATGAGTCGCGTGGTGGGTTGCATATTTGATTATAGGCAACATGGACACGCTTAGGGAGGAGAACACCAGCCGAGGTCGGTGTATCTTGCTCCACGTATGGGTCCTTGTGATCCATATTTCGCCTGCAGATCACTAAGGATTAACCCCATACGGGCGCCTCTTTGATTAGCATATTCCATTGGAAAGGGTTCAGAGTACTTAGCGTGCGCAGCATACCAAAGGAAGTGTGCTTAATAGCTTGGCAAAAGATGTCCAAGTGTGGGTACATTGGTACACCCCGCAGGATTAAAACTATTCGAATAGCCTCGTCCTAGGTTATGGACACGCTTGGATAAGCTTTTCAAGAGTTAGACTACAACTTTTTAAAATTAAAACTTGATGGTGGTATGAATCAGGGATTCATGCTATGTTGTGGTGACTTTTGGGAAAGTCACTCCTAGGTGGATACTTGCTACTTATGTTTACTCGCTGTTATTTAAATGCTTAAAAACAGATTTTACAAACTGCTGTTCAATCTATTACAATATTGCAAATGAAACTTGCTTTATGCGCCCAAAGAACCATATAACCACATTCCTTTGAATACACTTTCATGTAGCTATGTATAGGCTTGCTACTCAGTAAGTCTTGAGTACATTTTTGTACTCACCGCATTGCTTGTGTTGTGCAGAGGATGATAGTGAGTCCGATGGACCTCACTTTTGTGAGTTGTGCCGTGGCGCCATGGGCGATTAGCTTGGCGCCCGGCCGGCTGCCCCGTGGTGTTATGTGGCTAACCTGGCCGTCTTTTTGTTTAAGCCATCTTATGGCAACTTTGCTTCCGCTGCACTTATTTGCTACTTATGTCATTTGGCCATTTACTGTGTTGTAATAACTTATATTATGTATGTCTTTTGGTAGACTTGTTATAATCTGTTGTATGGAATTGATGCATGCTTGGAATTGATGTATGTGTGTCGCTTGTTCGGGAGGCACATATTCATCGAGACGCTGATTATTCTACTTGTGATACTAGAACCAGAGGAAGGTTAAGTATTACAAGTTTAATAAACCGGGTCTCACAGAGCTTGTATCGAGCCATACCGACCGTAGAAACCCCTAGCTTGGTCGTCCCTAGAATATTTTGAAAACTTACTTTCCAAATGTCAAGACTTTCGAAAATCTTAAGTAAGTTCTCGATTTTACTCCTCACCTATCTTAGTTTGCTCATCTCACCTCATTCTAAACTAAATTTGAAAGTGAGTTTTCCTCTCATCTTCCTTCAAAAGATAGTTGTTAACCGAGTAAATTGGTTTTGGGTAAACCATGAGAGTTATAAAATGAAAGTGTTGGCTGTTTGAGAAGATTAGAGCTGCTGAGCTACAAATTCTCGCCAAGAGGTGTGAAGAAGAAAACTGACAGACAGCAATAAATTTTCTCGACAGCTAGCATTTAGGTAGTAAAAGTGCTGAAAATGAAAGGTTAAATCCACTAAAATTTGTGGGAATAAAAGGGTAAGAAGTGATATGAGATAGCTTAGTATCTAACCTTTCTAGTAAATTTACCACCCTATTTCCTAGTCGCTCAACAAAGAATGGACTTTCTTGAAATTTTTCTTCCTGAAAATTGATTACTCGCTTTTCCATACGAGTTGTTCATAATAGGAATATGGTTGTTATCGTTATGATCTTGCTGTAATTTTATGTGGTTACTTGAGCTTTTAAAAGGTTGTTTTGTTTAGGTTAGTTGTTTTCTTTGTCTCTGCTCCGAGTTGTGTTTAACCTATTTTTGTGGAACAGATGACAAGAACCACTCGCAATTAACACCGGCCGTTCCGATGAGGAGCTTCCTCCTCCACCATGGTCGAGGTTCTCGCTCGACGAGCGGAATCGCATGGACCGCACCCGATCTTGAGGTCATTGCAGGAACACCTCCGCCCCCGCCGCCGCCAGATCTCGGAGGTGGTGGCCACGGCCTCGTGGTGGGCTTGCGGAGTTTCTCCGCACGCAGCCGCCACTTTCTCTCGATCGAGGATCCACTCGACGCGATGATTGGTTGCGCCTTGTTGAGCGAAAGCTCAATATCGCCGCCGGAGCGTGAGCGCACTCTTTGCATCCCATCGCCTGAGGTGCAGCGACTATCTTGGTGGGAGAACTTTCGCCATGCAGCGCGCAGCCACGTTGTCTCGTGGGATGAGTTTCGACCGCTTCCGTCGGGCCCACATACCGATGGCCTGATGAAGCTCAAGAAGAAGGAGTTTCTTGCGCTTGCTGGGCGCAAGACTGCCTCTGAGTATCTTTACGAGTTTAACCACTTGGCCTGCTATGCTCGGGAGAGGTGGCCTCCGATGAGGCTAAACAGAGAAGTTCATGGATGGTTTGTCCGAGGGGCCGCAGACAAGCTATCTATTGTGGACTTTGTTTGACTTCCGTGCCTTGGCTGACAAGGCCATCGCCGCCGAGCACAAGGCAAAGGCGCTGGGTGAGTCCCGCAAGCGCAAGTGGGAGGCCCATCGGTCTGCACAGGCTAGCCTCACTCGTCCCCGTGTTGGGCCCGCACCAGGAGCTCGTGCTTTGGCTTCACCACCGCCGAGGCCGTCGGCGCCGCTTGCTCGCCCCCGCAGCCGTGTTTCACCACGCACTGCGACTCAGCCAGCAGTTGCGCCCGCAACATCACCGATGTTACTCGCGCTTGCAACAAGAAGGGCCACTATGCTAGCGCTGCCCTCAGAGGATTGGAGCAGCCCTCATCCTAATGGAGGACGCGGAATGGTCACACACCGACCGTAAGGTGATCCGGAAGACTCAGGTGTCTGGAGTGGTCGAGTCAACCACATCTCTCGGCCGAGGAGGCTCAGAGGCACCCGACGTTGTGTTGGGTACGCCTTGTTAGCTATCGTCCCGTCAGCAGCCTTGTTTGACTCGAGCTTCGCATTCCTTTATTTCGAGATCATTTTGTCAGCTGATTGTGACCTTCCCTTTGTTCCTTTGGGGATTCCTTTGCTTATTCGCCTCCCGGAGCGGAAATGAGAGCGATCAAGAATGTCGGGCTCCTATTAATATTGAAGGAGTGGAATTCTTGGCGAATCTCATCTTACTTGATTCGCAGCCTAGATGTGATTCTGGTATGGATTGGTTGTCCCAACACTTGGGGCAGATCGATTGTGCCAGAAGATGGTTTTCCTCACTAGTCCTCAAAGTAGCAAGTTGGGATTTCACCGCACTGCAGGACACACCTTTGTGCCCTTGAAGCTAAGCTACCATGGAGATTCGGACGTGCCCACACCATGTGACTTTGTGGATGTCTTCCCAAGATTTGCTCGGTATGCCTCCGCCGAGACTTGGAGTTTGTTATTGAGCCGTTGCTCTGCATCGCCCCATTTCTAAGGCGCTGCATCGAATGCCTCCTAATGAGTTGGAGGAGTCAAGAAGCAAGCTGGGTGAGCTTCAAGCAAAAGGCTTCATCCGTCCTAGCTCATCTCCTTGGGGTTGTCCACTTATCTTTGTGAAGAAGAAGGACAAGACCTCTGCAGATGTGTGTTGATTACCGTCCGCTTAATGAAGTGACGGTGAAAACAAATATCCTTTGCCTCGTATTGATGATCTCTTTGACCTGGTTATGACTGGGCTTGTGTGTTCTCCAAGATTGACTTGAGATTGGGGTACCATCAAGTCCGGATCAGTACGAGGATATTCCTAAGACGCGCTCACTACTCGTTATGGCCTTTACGAGTACACCGTCATGTCTTTCGGTTTGACCAATGCTCCAGCTTTGTTCATGAATCTTATGAACTCGGTGTTCATGGAGTATTTGGATAAGTTTGTTGTGGTTTCATTGACGACATTCTTATCTACTCCAAGAGTGAAGAAGAGCATTTGAGCATCCGCAGATTGTATGGGAAAGTCGTGAGCATCACCGTATGCCAAGTTCAAGAAGTGCGAGTTCGTTGAAGGAAGTGGCATTCTTGGGCCATGTTCTTTCAAAGCAGTGGTGTCGCAAGAGATCCTAGCAAGGTTAGCGATGTTCTATCTTGGGGCAGCACAAGTCACCACCGATGTGAGGAGTTTCCTTGGTTTAGCTGCTACTACCGCCGCTTTATCGAGAACTTCTCCAAAATTGCTAAGCCCATGACCGAATTGCTCAAGAAAGAGAAGAAATTCGTGTGGTCATTCGCTTGTGATTTGAGTTTTCAAGAACTCAAAAGGCGATTGACGCCACACTGCTGCTTGTTCTCCCCGATGCGTAAGAGCTTTGACATTTCATCGTGATGCCTCTCGCCAAGGGTTTGGCTGTGTTCTTATGCAAGAAGGCAAGGTTGTGGCCTATGCATCGAGGCGCTTGAGGCCTCATGAACTCAATTATCCTACCCATGATTTGGAGTTAGTGCAGTGGTTCATGCACTCAAGATTTGGCGGCATTACCTCATTGGTAATCGTGAGGTGTATTCTCGATCACAAGAGCTTGAAATATTTGTTCACCCAACTGATCTGAACCTCAGCAGAGGAGATGGTTGGAATTGATCAAAGATTATGATATGGGCATTCAAAGATCACCCGCAAGGCTAATGTTGTTATGGATGCACTTAGTCGCAAGGTGTATTGCAATACCTTGTCACTTCAAGAGCAACAACCTACCCTTCTCGAAGAATTTCAGCGGCTTAATTTGGGATTGATTGAGCATGGTTCTCTTGTTACCTTGGTTGTGCAACCGACTTTGGTGGAACAAATCAAGGTTGCCCAACAGATGATGTTGGTGTGATCCAAATCAAGCGTAACATCAAGAACGGACAATAAGTGCTTTTTCGAGGATGAGCACGTTGTGTGGTTTGGACAAATGGCCTTGTGGTTCCAAGGTCATGGAATTTGAGATTTGATTCTCCGCGAGGCCCATGACTCCCTTTGTCTATCCATCCCGGAGCTACCAAGATGTATCAAGACCTTCGATGATATTTCGTGGACTCGCATGAAGCGAGATTGCGAGTTTCGTTAAGGCGCGACGTGTGCCGTCGTGTCAAGGGTGAACATCGGCAGCCCACAGCCTTCTTCACCTTTGCCGCACTGCAGAATGGAAGGGATTCGCTGGTATCCATTTCATCACCGGCCGCCTGCATTTTCCGGGAAGGATGCTATCCGGGTTGTCATTGATCGATTGACAAAGGTGGCACATTTTCTCGCCAAAGGCGTACAATCTCGCAGTTAGTCACCGGCGGATCTCTATGTGTCTCGTGATTGTATGTTTGCATGGTGTGCCACGAACGATTGTGTCGATCGTGGTTCTCTTTTCACTCTCGCTTTTGGCATAATCTGCAAAGGCGATGGGTACACGCTTTCTTTCGCCACTTATCAT